>BGPR01002111.1:63505-180858 GCA_013235015.1 Araneus ventricosus
AAAATGCAATATCTTTTTTAAAGCTCACTCCATTAAGAGGGAAAATGAATGCATACCTAATCTTATGTACCTCCTTATGTAAATACTTCTTATGAACCGAAAAAAATCTTACGATTTCTGTAAATATTCTAATAAATCAAGACGCGTCATCCTTAATATCTAGCTATTTTGTCACCCGTAATAATGGCTTCTGCCATTCAAACTCAAACCATTTGCGGAAGAAAAAAAGAAAGCTTTTGTGCTGAGAAAGTCATTACAAATTCATCTGTATATTCTACTAAATCGATTCGAGTCAACCTCTATATAAACTTTTATGTCACCCGAATTAATGGTTTCTTCCATTCGATATCTTTATTTCCGCTCAAAGACGCTTTAGTGTTTATTTTACACATGGGGAACGAATTCCAATTCTGCTTATATTCATCATTATATGAAAATGAAGAATGCTTTCACCCAAAAAGTAAGGTTTAAAGTTGCATGCATTTGCATAAATCATGCTTTCAGCTGTCCTCGAAGTTGTTACTACATCGATCAAAAAGAGGCGTTTTTGTGTTTTTCTTACTTCCGCTGCTGCGGATTTGAAATCAAACATTTGATGTCACAAAAACTCTTTCAGAAAAATTGATTCGATCGATTATCTTGCTCACATTTTTATGAGCAGTTTATTTTTTTCTTTCTTATGAAAAGGCGCATAACACTCGAGTGGCTACAAGTTGTTTAGTAAGAGAAAAGAGAAGTGTTCAAGAGAGAAGAAGGTTTATTTGCGGTTTAGCGGAGCACATTCTGTGCGGAAACCTGCACGCCTGGCCGAGTTTAGAGAATTTTTACTTTTTTAAATTCTTCGACCCGTAAGAATTGTTTTGAGTGTAATCGAAGAATTACAAGAAGTTCTTGGAAGTATTCTGCGAACTATCTTCTGCACTTTTAAACTCTGGTTAGCATTTAAGGACACATTTTTTTCCCGGGATAAGTTCTTTTTGAGAAGGTTTCTTTACAATGACGTTTCTCTCTTTTTTTTAAGTCGTTTTGTCTTTGAAACTGAAGGAACTTTAAAGGCTGGTTTAAGTTTCTTTCTTTGAGACACTTTCAGCATTTTTCTCAAAAGGAAAGTGAAGTCTTTTATAAAAGTTCAGAGTAGGTTTTCTTTTTTCCCTCAGGTGCATTGAATTCATTATGGCTAGTCAGATGCAACCGTTTTATGGACATCTCATATATCCGGAAAAAAAAAGAAATTATGTCTGTTCTAAGATAAAAATTGGAAATAGAGTAGCAAATGCGGTTCGGAAACAAATGATTACTAAAAAAAATTCGAGGCTAATAAATATTCTTATAATATGTTTGATATATACCGAGCTGCAAGAAAAGAATATATTATTAAACATCTTAAGAGACTAAATCTGAATCGATTAATCTGAAAAATATCTAATTAACTACCCGTTGTGCAGAAACACACAAAAAACATATTGAATTTTTCTTTTCTAATTTTTATTTCTTCTGCAGTTTTATTTCTTTCCTAAAAAATACAACGTCTGATGCATTTGTTACTACTTTAGGCTATGCAAAGCTATTTTCCCACAATTTTTATACTTTTTCATCAGTGGTGTAGTAGCAAAATAAGCAGTGCCGGAACGCTATAGCATGGGTGACAAAAATCGCTTTGTCTTCAGGACGTTTTCACAATTTTTTCTTATTTATTTCTCTTGGGGGGAAAAAAAGCACTGCCGGAACACCGTTCCGGTGTGCCCCGGCTCCACTACACCCCTGTTTTCCATTACACAGTAGTTATTGTGAACTCATTCCAAAAGTTCCTTATTGAATCTGTTGACTGAGTGGGATCTGAAATTCCTAAACGAGTCAAACCCAAGTAAATACAAAAAAATGGCACATCATTGCATTTGATTATCTTTCCCCACTGTTACGCAAAAAAAAAATTTGAAACTCGTAAAGACGTACCAAATCCCCTTAAATATATGCCGTCAGGAACAGAATTATTACATGGAATAAAGATTACATACACACTTAAATAGAAGAGAAGAATAAGCTCTTTTACTTAGAATTTTTTTTTTATTCGTAAGCGAAACTTTCAATTAGAAAAAGTAAAAGTTGTATCTTTTAAGCAAATTCTACCGTCTTTCAGAGCATAATATTATTATTTCCTACTCTTAAAGCAACCAACAAGTTCCATTTCCTCATAATTTCAGAAGCTTTCTATCCCCTCAGAAATTAGCACGGAAATTTCCACCCTTATTCTTTTAAAATACACGAATATTGAAGGCCATGGCGACAGTATTGGGGGATTCGTGAGGACAAATAGTTTAGCTTTTATTTCATGTTTTTAAAGGGAAATATGACGAAAAAATCTATTGTCTCAGACGGCACCTACTCTCTCTTCACCACTGAAACAGAAATTCTTCTGTTTCAGTGGTGAAGAGAATTCAAACTTCTTTAATTTTTTCTACTAGCCACACCTTTCTGAATGGAAATTCCCTGATTGGTCTGATTTATTTTAATGGCTTAAGAGACGGATTTGGCCATGCTGTGTCAAACCCTTTAAGTCAAAATAATTTTCTTAAATATATTTACTTAAAATTTTAAAGAAATTGAAAAAGAGGATCTTTAAAAATCTTGAAAGCTTTAATATTTTTCTTCGCAAAGCCGTATGGGGTCGCGGCCGCGATTTAATCATCACTCATTTAAATGCATAAATCACCCTAGAGGTGTTAATTTCATTGTTTTGAAAAGCTCTCTTTCAAACATCCATTTCTCAGTAGATAGTAGAAACTGATATACAAATTATGCCAAAGGGAAATCATCAATTTTATACATAGCCGGCAAAGCAGGCAACTGCCTAAAGGCCCCCGCAACATTGGAGGGCCCCGAAATTCCTATATGTTTTTTGTGGTACCTTCAAAGTAATTTAATTTTATCCTTTCATTTCAATTAGAAAGATCATGCACACACTTGAACTTATTCAAATTAAAATCAAGCATCTTTTAAATTTTGGAGCATTATTCTAACAACATTAATTACCTTTTGTAAGATTTTGCTGTTTTATAATTCTAAAAAGATATGTTGCTTTATACAATCGGATTTATTTTTTAGATTATAAATAAATAGAATTTAGAATGTGTTAAAAATGTTTTTGTTCTTCTTTTATTGTTTAAAATTACTTTTAAATTTTAATTTTGCGTTTTTTTATACACAATATGCTGAAACCAACCATCTTGAAGGTGATTTTCAATTAAATGTTTTGTTTATTCAGTTTGTTAAAAGTTGCATTTGAAAAGTGTTTACATAGAGGTTAAATGAAAATCAGTAGAAAAATATCTGGCTTTGTAAGAATTGGAAAGGAAAAGGGGGCCCCAAGACTTCCACTGCCTAAGGGCCCCTAGAGGGAGTTCCGAGGACTAAAGGTAGATGAAAAGAAAAGGATTTAACGCACTGATGCTCCGTTCAACAAGTTTTGTATTTGCTAGCAGTCATGATATTTTGTTTATTTCCTCAAGATGTATCCTATTCTTCCTAAAATGCGCGCGTTTCTTATGCAAATGGGTGCATTCGACGCATTTTCTGTGCGTGTTCATTTCCGCAGAATAATAGTTTCCACAGAAATTTCGAAGCGATTGGTTCTCTTATCAGTGTCTCCATTGTCCCCGTCTGGATCTTGCACCGCTCTATTTGCGGCACTAAATGTCAAGCGCTTGTTTTAGGATCGCGCTGCCTTCCCGCTAGAATTAATGGAAATATCCCAAAGAGGTGTCTACAGATGCCATTTGCATAATTACTGGCATCTATTGTCCCTCTATCTGCAAAGCAACTCGCGTTTCTCCTGCTCAGTGATTAATGTTCTTTGTATGGATTTTGTGATTATATTTCATGCACTTGCAGGAATTATTTTTAAGAACTTGATAGCGATTATCGCATTATTCGACAATTAATGCGTCCATATTGGCTTAAAGTTTTGAATTGGATTTGGTATAGAATATCGTTTATCGTTGTAGTTTAATTAGGGAGGTACATTGTTCCTTCTTCGACCAAATTAAAATGTTTTGATCATAGTTTTACCTGTCTTGTACGAAAATAATGTTTGCTTGAATTTCTCAATTTAATAGCATAGCTCTTTGTTTTGCTTGAATAGTAAAGTAGTATTTTGAAAATAATATTTAAATTGTTTGAAACAAAGAGTGAGATAAAAGTATTTATTCTGCTTTTCTCATTGATTACAGCATTTTAAACGACTATCGTACGAATGTACGTTCTTTAAAGGATGCAGATTAGTAATAGAGGTAATTAGTAAAATAATTTTTGCAGGAAATGGAAGAGAAAAATCTTTTTAAACGCTTTTACTAAGTTCGAAATGTTTCATGTTTGTATGTATGCAAGGTTCGAATTTTGTGATCAATTTTTCACTCGTTTCTTAATGCACTATAGTTCTGAAATATTGTACATTTATTGAGTCTTGATGATAACAATGCAATATTTTAATAATTTTAAAGCTCTCAATCATCAATTTAAAAAAATGAAATTCGCAAAATTACGTTTGCACTCGGTAGGTTTCCGTGGCGCCATCTATAGTATTTTTGAGAACTATTGGTAAAAGCGTTTAGTTTTTTACACATCTCTTGTTAACCTATTGGCTGCCGATCACGCACTTTGACTCACGCCTGTGATTCACACCTACTATCTAATTATAGTAGATGTCCCTTCTTTACTGTAGTTAAGAGATAACAGAGAAAGGGTCATCTAATTAGATAGAAGGTCCGAATATCCGCGTCACCGGAATATGGTTGTCTCGGCAGCCAACTTGTTAATGATCTGTAATTTGGGGTATGACTTGCCTGGTTACCTTCCGTATTCAGGAATTTTGGGATGGGTGGGGGTTATTTTAGGATTTTTCCCTTCTAGATATTGTCCTGCATTCGTGTAGCACATAGACGAAACTCTTCATGAACCTGCATGCAGCCATTTCGACATTGGTATAGTAATTTACACTGAAAAGCGCTTTAATTACTTAACGACCTGTAACGTAATGTTACTTGCATTAGTCGCCATGAATGAAGGACCTCCTTCCTAATATTACGAAGGTCAACATGCGTACATTGGCACATGGGAGAAAAAGATTTTTTTTTTATTTTCAGTTAGGTCCTTAAGTGGCTAATCATCCTGCGATTTTGGTCGTTTATTTTCTGTTGCCTCTCGTAATTTTCTCCGGCATATTGGATCAGCTTGTACTAATGTAGCGTTAAATAATATTATACAGTTAAAGCGTCACATTTTAGTAAGAGCTCGCTTCGTGGTAAAGTATTCCAACCTGTTTGCTTCGAAATAGCGATTAATACAAAAGTCTCATATTGGAGAGCCGTCTTTTTTCCTTTAATTCTTTCTGATCCGACTTGTTTAATGCTTTGGGTTTAATTATTTAATTCGAGCATTAAGTAGGAGAAATAGAAGAAGGAGAAAAACGTAGTAGACAAAGTAAAAATAGAAGAAAAAGACTACTTTAGACCTAAAGAGATGTTTATGAGATCCTTTCATGAAGAACCTTTTTGAAGGAAAAAAAACCCCACATTTTTGTTACACATTAGAAACTTTAAAAATGAAACCGTGTAAGCATCTTTTACCCAACATTTTAATTTCTCTAGCGTCCACATTTGTTGCATCAATTTTCAAAATGATTCGTGCCTGGACGATAGCTAGATTTAACCCTCTGACTGCGTATCCCGCGAATTCCGCGGGTTGGAAGCAAGTCAATTTCTGCTGCATCCCGCGATTTTCATAGGCGAATTTTTTTACTCTGTACTTTTATAGCGTAGGATCATATTACACTAACAAAACTTTGCCTATTAATAACGTGTTTGGCTCAAAGGTATTTTAACACATTTGTAAGCGTTTTATCTAAATAGTGATTTTAAAAAATCATACAGTCAGAGGTTTAATTTCCCGATTGGGTAATCTGTTTACGTTCCTCCTCCCTAAGACTTGTAGATGGACTTAAATTTAAAGACTCGAACCCATAACCTTCTTATCCAAACCATGTAAGAAATATAATCCATTTAATTCCGCCGCTGAAATATAAATCTCTTCCTTTCCTTCTGATAGACAGAAAATAAGGTGCATCGGCTAGGGTAGGAAAAAAACCGTAACAAATCATCGTTAGTGCTCTCCCCATCTTGGTGGCTGATAGAAAAACGAGAACTAATGTCGACCGTTTATCACTCTGGAAATAGAAGAACTCATCCTCGGGGAAGAGGAAAATAGGAAATGTTCTCCTGGTCAGCCGACCACAAACGACCTGATCAATCACTGGACTTTATGACGCGGTTCTGGGTCGCCAGTCCACCAATCTACGACGTAAATGTGTTTACACCCGCGGGTCATTTACGGATAACCGAAACCGAGAAGAAAAAGATGACGCTTTTTTTCTTCCCTTTCCCGGATGGTATTTGCTTTTTTCATCTTTGGTTCTAGAGGCTGTGGAGGAGCTTTCGTGAAGAATGAGCAGCCTTGCTTTATTTTTCCTCCAGTATCTCTGTATCTTCTCTTGTTTTCCCCTGCATGCCCGTCATTTAGATTTTAAAGTTTCAGATTTCAAATGCTACATTTTGAACGAAAAGCTGCTTTTTGTTTTATTTATAAGACAAACAAATTTATGATTGACATTTTTTAAATTCAAATTGGGTAAACAAGACAGTTTTTGACATCCCGGTCAGTAATTGAAGCCTTAACCCTTTGCGGTCGATGCCGCAAAGGTTTTTTTTGTTTTACCCGTTTTACCCACACCGTATCAAATAGTATTACTAGAGATATGTAATAGACTTTTGGTTTGAGACTATTTTAATTATGTGTTCATATGCTTCCTGGGCTACTTTTATTTAATTAAAATTTATATTCAAATATCTATACTGTAAATAAAGTTTAATGATATATATTTAAAATTAAGATTGTCTGTCTTTGTGCCGAATACTGAATGTTAAATTGTTTGCATTAATTAAAATAATTATTAGAGAAAGGTCGAACCTGGGAACATTAAGTATGAAATTATTTATTTTGATTCTAATAAACCTAAATCTAATCATAACATTATACATCAAAAGCAAACAAAATAAGTCAAAAGAGATGTCATTGAGGTGTCAATTACTCATCCGTAAGGAATCAATAACTAATTTTGCACTATTTATTCTCAATATATTGCAAAATATCTTACGGGGAAATTTTTTTAATGGAAACCTTTATTCAGCTTAGTTATTCAGAAAAAATTATAATGAATCGAAACTTGATTGAAATATTTTTACTGTTTTTTCCCATGAATTAATTGTATAAATATTGCCTTAAGTGTGTCAATAACTGTCTTGTTTACCCTATCCTGTTATTTAACTGGTATCATTCGGGCCTTGGAACTGTCTAGACGTCCAGATCAGAGAACCACGAGTTGGCGAGGCGATTCCATCGAAAATTTAGTTCAGTTTTAGTTGTTTTAAAACGAGACTTTAACCACTTGCCTTACGTTTTTATTTAATCTCCTAATTAGATGCCACCACCCATTTGATGTATTTTTTATTATTTCAATCTATTTAAGATGGTAAAGGATGCTTGAGACATTTAAGTGTGGCCAGGTGATTTTTGTTTCTAAACCTAATTGTTACGTTAACTTAATTACGGATTTAAACAGCGTACGGACACAAAAGAGCCGAACGTATGACATGCGATGCCGACCAAGAAGCGGTTAATATATAACACGAGCACTATTTAGGATGGGCCTCGTGATTTTGAACCGTAGTCAGGTGAAGAGGAATAGCTGAGCTGGCAAACCCTCCCTTCTCCAAAGTTCCACGCTATACCAATGTGAAGATATTTGGCTTCGGTGTCATATTTAACACGTGATGACACCCACATACTTAAAAATTCTAGTGCATGTGAAATCAGACGCGAGTTAAACGTCCTCACGTTGGCATGATGTGAAAGTTTTAAGGGTGTGTCGCCCGATCGGATGCCGTCCTCGTCATTTGACCAAGGTTTAAGATCAGTTCGCGTCATGTACTCTTTTCTACTTTAAAGCCTCGTTATAAAATAAAAGATCATATGTGCATTTTATAATAGGCCAATGAAATATTTCGCCAAAACTATGCATCACAAATGCTCAGAAATGCATTATTTGGTTGTAAAAATGTCTTCTTGCCTTTTTATTGGAAACACTATATAAAATTGATATTCATTATTAATCAAAATATTATTTTCTAAACATTCCCGATTTCTCGAATCCAATTATGTTATTCAGAAATGGTCTCAAAAAGACGAATTGCAAAACGCAAATTTTTAATCAAAAATCTATTAAAATCTTATTTGTGGTTTTTAGCTACATAATCTCGGGATTTTCTTACCGTATAGATATTATAAATAATTTATCCTTGATAGTTATTTCTTAACATACTTTTAAATTGAATGTTTTAATATTAAGAATAGTTTTAATTATTTCAGAACTACATATATCCTTTAAGCATTCTTTATGTTATAAAATCTCGCTAAACAGTTTTAATTTTTAAATATGTATAGCTAGTGGAGAAAAATATTATTTCCAATAACTTCTAAGCCAAAATTGTGTTTAAGGAAACAATGGCGTCATCAGAGCATATCGCATTTAATCCCCATTTAAAATTTCAATAAGCCTCTTTAACCGACCGCCACCAGTATTTTATTAAACATATCACCGCTGGCAATGTAATTTCCCTGTAGTTTAGATGCAAAATCCCCTTCGCAATGAAACAGTGTCGGTAAAAATGAAATTCCAGAGCCACGCAAGGCAATGTGCTCTCAGCAAAATTAATAGTCTATAAAAGTGTCAGAACTTGCTTCCCTTGATGCATAGTTTATGCGCAACTATTTCTGAACCTTTTGTTCTTCGCCGTAACCGGGATTTTCCTTGGAAAAGAATAATTTCTCGTAAATTACTCTCCCAAAGAAAACAGGGAAGGAGGTATAAATCAGAATAAAAAGAACCTTATAAATCTTTGTAGCAAAAGAAAGAGTTTTAATTTGGTTTTAGAAATATTAGCAGCAGACGATGTTATGAAATTCTAGGAAATTTAATTTTCATCGGGTTTAGCTGCCGCATTCATTATATATAAATTTTTCTTTAGTTAGTATCATTGTAGCTGCTTGTGATTTGGTAAAGTGTTGGAATATTTTGAAAGAAATGAGTAATAAATACAATTATTTTAAATTTATAATTCTCATTAACGTAAGCTTTCCTTTTTCATTCATTTGGTTTTGGTTATTTTGAAAGTGGCGTGGAATTAGATATTATGTGTTTGCCATCGATTTGTTTTAATTTTTGTAGATGCAGTGTTTTCTCTATGAAGGGTTTGGTAGGCCTTCAGTTGAATAGTATTTTCTACAGTATAGCAATAAACACACAAAAATACTAAACAAAATGCAGGAACAAAAAGGAAGAAATAATGAAAAGAATATTATGAAATATTGCACATCAGGAGGAGAATGTAAAAGTGCATGGGATTATTATAAGTACGTAAGTTTAATGTATTAATTAGTAAAGACTCTGCTAATATACTGATGAGACGAGAAATTAAATTTTTTAAAAGATTAAGCGCATTTCAAAACCATCTATTCGCAATCCTCAACGGATTTTCTTCCCTATAAATTGTCCTTTGTCCTTTTCGATGTAAGCCCAACATCATTCTCCTTCTCCTCTTGGGTCTTCTTTTTCCTTAGGAAACAAAACTTCGCATCTCGAATAAAAGCTATCGTAGTTTAAATGTCGAAGAACATAAAAAAAGAAAGAGATATCTGTACGTCTGAAATGGCTTTTTTCTTCTCTTTCCTGTATCCGCAGTTAGCATAAATCCGGACAGGCAAAATACCCGGGACAATTCACACTCCCGGATTTTATCCGCATTGTCTTGTGTGCCGGATACTTGGTTTGACGGTAACACGCCGGATGGAGGGCAGGAAATTCGCTTTGCCTTTTTAGGGTTCTATGGCATTATCATCACTTATCTGTCTTGGGAACTGTTCCGTCCCCTCAGCGCAATTTTCTCTTTCTCCGCTCTTATCTTTCGTGGGGAACGATCCGCGAAGAAGACCTTGGGCAACTGCGCATGCTCTGGAATTTCTTACTTTGAATGTCGTATCGACAGTGTTATGTAGGGTTACCATACGTCCGGATTTCAAGCTCATGTCCGGACTTGTGTCCGGATCTTCAAAATGTCCGGATTTACGCCACTCAATGTGGCGAGAGAGAAATTTGGTTGCATTTGAGAAAATCTGACTATTCGAAAAAGCTGTCATCATTCCGTTAATGAAAGAAAATTCATTGTTTGCATCCACTGTTAATGAGAAAATGGATAAGTCTCCTTATTCAACACCAGTACGAATTGAAAATTAAAAGTTTTGGCACTTTTATTTGAATTCTGTTTTCCATTCTTATAATTTTGAATTGACAAACATTAACAAGAATTGCATCTTCTTTGAGTTCTGACGCACATCTTCAAACTATGTGCTAGTGTTATGAAGGCTGGTCATTGGTAGGCATTTTTCAGAATTTTAAACTATATTTTCACCCTCCAAGGCCCTTCAACACTCTGGCGAGTCCGGATTTCGACTAAAAAAATATGGTAATCCTAGTGTTATGTCAAAATGTCGTATGTGAAATTCGCCAAAACTTTTTACTGACGTAAAACACTTGTATAAGTAAGCTACATTTCCTCTCAAATTGTTATATCTGATCATCTGACAGAACTCAAGTCATAGATCAAAACAAGACACCATATGTCGCTAGTGGTTTCAGCTGTTTCATCAAAATATCGTAGTGTGATTTTTAACATACGACATTTTAATATAAAAGCAGAAACCACTAACGACATATGATATTTTCTCTAACACATAAATTACAGATCAAAAACAAGGCGCCACATGTCGCTAGTGGTTCCAGCTGTTAGATCAAAATGTCGTAGCGTTGTTTTAACTTACGACATTTTGATTAATGGCAACGAGTATTTTTTTAATCTTTCGTTTTATACAGCCCGATTTGAGTGAAACCTCATTCATAATTATACACTCTATTAAAAATATTGATATACAATTGTGATAAACCTATTTTAATTTTCTTCATAATTTAATTGTGAAAAATAGTTAAGCAATTCTCAATCCCTAGTCCCGAGGTCTATGAAAGTTTGAAAGGAATATTTTAAGTGTTCTGTGTTATTTCGGGTTTAACTCTAATAATGATAATCAAACATTCTGCTATATGCTAACCATCTAATAAGTAAGTTAAATAAAATCAACCAAATACACTAGAAACTATAGAAACATAAATATAATTTAGATTTGACTTACTCTAAAAGGACACGAAGACGAATTATTCTAATGTAAAAATGATATTAAATAAATTATACATAATTTAAGAATGTATGCATACTTTATTTAATATTCTTTTATTAGTTAGAATTTAAAAAACCCTAATTTAAATTTAATATATGAACAAGAATTATAGAGTCTTTAGAAAGTAAAATGCAGTTATACCTCCCATATTTTAATTCCGGGGGGTATGTTAGCAATTACTAATATATTTATCCCTGAATGTTTTCGCTAATAAAATCGATTCACTTATTTCCTCAGTATAATAATCAAATTAGTTAATAATTTTTACTTCCATTATTGAAACGTGATCAGTAATAACTACATGAAAATATTATTGGCAACATTCAACCCCCATGTGTGTCTTTTTATTTATCTATTTGTTTGCAAATATTTTTTTGTTTGTTTGTTTCATTCTCCGTTGTGGCGCGGACTTCTTAGTCTCGAGGTCTATGAAAGTTTGAAAGGAATATTTTAAGCGTTCTGTGTTATTCCGGGTTTAACTGTAATAATGATAATCAAACATTCTGATATATATTTCAACCATCTAATAAGTAATTTAAATAAAAGTAACCAAATATACTGGAAACTATAAAAACGTAAATATAATTTAGATTATACTTACTCTAAAAGTGCATGAAGACGAATTATTCTAAGGTGAAAAGGATATTAAATAAATTATACATAATTTAAGAATGGTATGCATTCTTTATTTAATTTTCTTTTATTAATTAGAATTTTAAGAAACCTAATTGAAATTTAATATATGAACTAGAATTATTCGAACTAGAACGATGGGCAGTCGATTTAAGATTTGAATTGATTCTAGTCACTTAAAGTTTACAATAAGAGCGCGATTTAACCAGATTGCGATTATGTACTTTGTTCCTTCTTATTCACTTATTTGCTTCAATTTTCAGTGTTTTGTCTTTTTTTTTTTGTTGTTGTGCATGCGAGCACAAAAAAAAACTCAACTCAAAAACGTCAAGTAACTCAAAAACGCAAGGAGTTAAGCAGATGAAATTTGGCATACGGTTTTTATCATTATAATTGCAGATCTGTGTTATATTTTAAACCAGATCCGTCAACGGGTTGACTGTCTGTCAATCTGACTGTTCGTACACATATGAATACGATAGCACAAAAAATGCAACAAGCTAGATTGGTGAATTTTAGTAATTGCTATTTACACCATAACAGTAGGCTTGTGCCCCAATTTTGAAGTAAATCCATCGAAGTGTAGACTGTCTGTCAATATGTAAATGAACACAGTAACGTACAAACACAACAAGCAAGATAAATTAAATATTTGGTCTTGACTATCACAATCGTACAGGATGGTCATAAATTATTGAACCCATTTCAAAAATTAATAAAAAAACTAATGTTACAACTGCTCTTTGTTAAATGAGAGAGCAAATAAGAAAGTCTTTGTTCAGATAGGTGGCGTACCATTATGACGAGGCGTCCTGAATTTGCTACAGCAAGAGATTTAAGCAATGGCTGCTGAACAGTAAAAGCTGATGCGCGTTTTCAGGTTTCCTTTTTTTGCTTTTCTTGAATATCTTGAAAACTATTCAGTTTCCGAATTACAATTAATTTAACAAATCAAAAAGCGTAAAATTCTCTACAAATACATGCTTTTTATTTTTCTTTTAGCTTTAATAGTTTCGCAAATAATGGCTCTATAAATGGAAGATGTCCAATAATTTGCGACCACTTACACCACCGTAACGACGCGTTACCTATCTCAGGAAAAAAGACTTTTTTTAATGTGCTCTCATTAAAAATATCCCGTAGTTAAAACATTATTAGTTTTTTTTAATTAATTTTTGAAATGTGTCCAATAATTTATGACCAACCTGTATAGTCTTTGAAACTGATTGTTCTTGTTCAAGAATTCTTTACAAGCAACATTTCTACTAGGTTTAGAGGAATCGCGGTGGCCTAGTGGTATCGAGACTTATCTTCGTAGTCGGAGGAGATTTGGTTCGAGACTGGTTCTACAATAGACCCGCTGTGCATGTGGGATAGCGCACATTAGGTCAGGCGACTTGGGTAACAACCGTAGTTGTAACATTATTAATTTTTGAAAATGGGTCCAGTAATTTATGATCACCCTGTATATCTATACTAAATTAGGACCCAGGCGGTCAATTTTAAGAGGTCCAAAATTCATACTCAATTCTCTTCACTATATTACGTAACTTAACACAAAACGCGCTATACTGTGTAAGCATACGAGAAAGTCGAGGGGGAGAACCCTCTCGCCACTTCTATTTATTATTTAATTCTTAGTCGAATTATGGTAATGTACAGCTCCAGATTTCCCATAGGGCCAACCTAGACCATTACCTTGGATGCATAAACAGAAGAAATAACAGCCGAATATTTACGAATTTTTAGGTATTGTTTTGAAAAGGCCAAATAAAATGACGGTATAATTTTTTTAATTTACATTTCTTACAGAAAATATTTTGAGTGTTATATTTTTTTGTATTCTGTGATCCTTATAGTACCTTGCCCTTGTACTTTTTTGCATTGAAACAAATTTAATAAGCTCCGTCCACTTCAATAACCCTTCAAACCTATTCGCGGAAAAACCAAGAAGTTCTAGTAGATGATTTCAAAAACTCGATGGAGTATTTTTGTGGGTGCTAATTTTAAGTTATTTCATAAGTCGTGCAATATGGAACTAATAATTGAATTTAGTTCAAAGATTACAAAGATTTTATTCTTTATATGTTTCAAAAATATTGTATAATTAATTGAAAATTACATATATACTAACTTTTTTTGAGAAGGGGCGTAAAATATATTTCGACCTAGGTTGTAGAAATGTGTAAATACAGCCCTGCTAATGTATCGTCATTTACTTTCGATTCCACTCTTACAAGCTGCAGCGAAGACCACAAGCATGCGCATTAGATGCAATCGTTTCTGCCTGGATCCTAGGCATATCCTTCGTTATTTCTTTTTTCTTTCGCTTCCTTTTGATGCCTTTGTGTGTTAGGTGGGGGAAGGGGTCTCTTCTTGCTCCGATCTCTCTCTCACCCTTTTAGGGTTGTGTTCCATTGTCTGCTGCTTCTTTTAAAAGGAAGGCCGGAATTGTTTCACTTTGATATTCTGCGGTGTCGGAGCCTTATTTGAATATTTTTCTGGCCAAATATCCGGACCCCAGAGGAAAGTCGATTCCCATCCTTCCTGAATTTTTCATTTCTTTTACCCTTTTTTTTTGTCCCAGAGCCCATGTAAACTGATTTAAATATACGATTTTCTTTTGCCGAACAAAGGCGTTTTTATCCCGAGGATTGACGCATAAGACTGGTTTAGATGTATACTCTATGTGTACGATACAGATATACGATTTTCTGCACTCGGAGAGGAACATAATCTCATTTATTGAGACGTTCAAACAGATTTGTTATGAATTTCGTAGCTTCTCAGATTATTTCTTTTTCTGTTTAATTATATTTCCTTTGATCCTGTACGCATATAAATTGTACCCGAATGGAAAGGAGACTATGATTAAATCTAAAGAATATCTTCATTACATTTCACGTTTTACAGGACATAACACGAAACTGTCATTAACACTGATGTTATGATTCTGGATATCCCTTCCATATACTTAGGAAAGGAGTAGATGATCCCAATGTGGAAACTCCTGGGTTGCTCATGAATCCAGCTTTCTATGGTGTCTTGCTCATCTTTGAGACAGATGAAACGTTGATATTCCCGTGATTTTTTAAAGGGAGCAGCACTATCCCTTTCAAAGGTCTCTCGTTTTTGACAACCTTTTTCAGGCCTCAACAATTATTGCAGTACCGTTGAGCGTTAACCATTTCAACCCGTTCCAGCCAGTCGATAAGCAGAAATCTTTCTTCGTTGGAAAAGAAACAGCATCAATTTTCAGGCCTTCATGGCAGAATTATCTTTTTTCGGACGAGTTGAATGCTATCACTTTATGTTCTATCGACAGACGCATTAACCCACAGCGATTAAAGACGGCTCCGCTTCAATAAAAGTTACCTTTTCATGTGGACATTATTTGAATTCTAAATGTTTTTAGATAGGGTATTTTTATGAAGTAACTTTATTAAATTTTGCATTTCTATTTGCTGAGTTTAAGAACTATAACTTACTAGGTTTTTCTTTATTTTGTAATTTCGACTCCAGTATGAACTGCGATAGTCTGGTTGCTGTGTCTTGTTTTGGGAACCAGAGGGTCACGCACTGTCTGTCCGCCAGGAGAACTGTGGCCGCCAAAATGTCTAGTTTACGGCGGTCGCTATAGAAACAGGTTATCGTAGGAAGAATCCATTTCTAGTAGGTAGAAGTTCAGTCAAATGTGCTACAGTATTATTTAGCGCCAAATGGGCTATGTGTGGTAACTGAGAAGACGAATGATCAAATACTCTTTTACCACCGCAAACTTGCGCCAAAAGTAAAATAAAACTCCGACTTCTGTCTGATTCCTCCTATTCGAAATGGATCTTCCCTAGCATAATCAGTTGCTATAGCGACCGCCGTAAACTAGACATTTTGGCGGACAGAGAGTACTTGAGCTCGATTCCATAGAAATTTACAATAAACTAAAATACGATAGAAATTTACAATTTTGGTGTAAATACTACTTCTTCAGATTTCACCTTTCCTTTCTCTTGGCGTTTTTGAGTTATCGTGTTCCTAGACGGACCGACAGACATAAATAGAAAAATGGTTCTTTTCTGTTTCGGAGAATTCTTAAACATGGATTTTTATCAAATTCTTTAGATGGAAAATTTAGTGATTACAATACATTCCCTTTGTATGCAAGAAAGTAAAAAGCAAACGAAAAGGTGTCCCGAAAGTTAAATTATCAACAGTTTCTTCGTAGATTTCGTTGATCTTTAATTTCAAGTCACAGTAAAATATTTATTCTTTCAGATGGCCGATTTGTGAAGCTTTATTTAAAATTTTATATTTAAATTCAAGTGACACTTAAGTGCCTTCCACGCTATATATCGACTTTAAAGTCATTCCATGTGCCCCTATAGAGCACTGACTGTGTGAACCAATAAAGCATTTTAGCTTGCATGTCTTTCTGTAGCATACTTTTTTAAAACTCCGAAAATTGCGTCCATTAGCATCACCATGCTAATGTACCTTCCACCAGACGTAACGACTTCAAGTGCGAAACTTTAAGCCAGTTTCGAGACCCAAAAGTCCGTCGGGATTTGGCTTTAACGATTCTGAAACTTTTCCGGAACTTTTAAATATTGAACTTATCCCCAGTAGAGTGAAGAGCTTCGTGGCACTTAAGCCCCACGGACTCCTGTTTTATCTCCCGTTTTCCTGGAGAAAATGGGCTCGTTTAGCGCAGTCGGCACTTTTTTTTATCCGAGGCTTCCTTTTGTGTGTGCTTAGTAACTAACGGACATATTCGCTTTATCTGCTGACAGGAAGGTCCCCATTACGACTTTCGCGACAGGGGAGGAAACGTTGCAATGAATACGCAAGCTCAAACTTTTTATGCTCCTTATTTTCTCTTCTTTTAATAGCTGTATTACTTTCGATATTAGACGTCTTTTAAAAATGTCTTCCTATGCAATGGTGATTTTTCGCAGAGGCGTTCGCCTCATGCCGCTAGACACTGAGGGGCCTCAAAATCTATTCGATGTACATCGCAGTTCTAATACGATGGCAAATTTAAGAAACTGTGTAGGCGGAGGGGCCTCAAAAAATTTTGCGCCTGGGTACTCATGTCGTCAAAATGCACCACTGTTCCTATGTTAGAATGACGACGTTACGAAAATTTGTGAAGTTCATTTTGTCAGTTTTAATTATACATTTCCGTGAATCTCAATCTGTATTTTTGCTCGTATAGAAACTGGAAAAGTAATCAATGATACTGTTGCTAGTGATCAGTTATAAATTAATCTCTGGGTATCATCCAGTGTCTTTGATTACTGTTCAGATCAGCTCCAGTTTAAAATAAGTGTAAATAGATGCATTTTCCATAAAGCTATTAGTTCGGTAATTTCTTGGTAAGGAAAATCTCGTATCTCCAACGATTTTAGAGACAATTCAATAAAAATTTCGTAGAAAAGGATCATATTGTTGATCTTGTTTGGAATAAGCATGTCTTTAAGTTGCATGCTTTAACCTAAAGCCATGCACATAAAGTTGCATGCTTTAACCTAAAGCCATCCACATAAAGTTGCATTCCTTTTTAAAAATATAATTTAATAACAAATGTTGACAAGGTTGATGAAGTGTTTCAGGAAAATTTTACCTTTCGATGTAATTTGGCCTTACTTCATTAAATTAATGAGGTCCATCGCAAAATAGCCCTCGTATAGTTTCAAATTCCGGACGTTAAATATAACTAAACTATACTAATCGCGTTAATACTCACTTCCATTGCAACAGTCTGTTCCAAACTGGAATATTTTCTGTTCTTATTCATTAAGTGGTGATTTAATTGACCAAAAATGTTTACTTTCACTAAATTATAAGTTACTAAGATATTTAGAAATACGTATATAATATATCTTTCGATTTAAAAAGAGTAAAGACACAATTTAGACAAAGATTTTCAAAATAAACGGACTAGCTGTTTCAATCAAGTTGGCGTTTCCTAAGCATGCGTGTCGTTCGCAGCTTTTCCTTTCCTGATGACCATTATCTCTGTGGATCCCCGAATGTCTTTAAAGTTTATTTTGCACGCAAGGCAAAACTCGGGAAAGGGTTCCTCCGTAACATTTTATGCTGCGTTAGCTGTAAATGGCGGTTAAACACAATCAGCACGTCAGCCTTTTCCGCCGATGGTGGGTGTACGTGACAGAATCATTGCGGCCAACTTCGCTCCTATAAATAAGTTTTTCTACCTCTAATTTTGATCATCGCGCCGTAGGACATTTTGAGATCGAATCCTTGCAGCGATGGGCTTCTTCCTTCTTTTGGAATGGGTCACGTCTCACTTTTATTTGATTTTGATGTGTTCCTTAGAAATTTATTTGGCCATGATCAGTTTTGGTTAATGAGTTCCGATACTTAATTGATAATAGTGGTTAATTCTACCCAGCTAGCTACTTGCTGGTAATGATGCTGAAAGAATCGCATCACAGAAACATAAAAGAAGCCTATGCTTAGCTTAACATTTTCTTGGGAAAATTGAAGTGGTATATTGGTTTTCTTTAGTTGACGACGTTCTTCCTTGTGATATCTCTTTGCTTTGTTGCAAGGTAGGCGAATTAGTTGAGCTTCCATTCAAGCAAATTTCCCTACTTTTCTTGTATCGTCTTAGCTGTCGTTCTCACCATCTGACCTCAGCACAAAATCACGAGGTCCTTCACAAAATACCCCTCGTGTTGCTTCAAAACGGGTCGTTAACATAACTGAAAGAAACTAAACCTGACGACGATCTGCTAACTAATCTGTTTTCCTAATAAATATTTTGATTTATCTTAACCCCAAGGCTTCTTAAACTGCGAGTGTTGTTACCTGAAAAGGGGTCGCTACAAGAAATATTGGGGTCATGTAAACTTCACTGTGGCTTTTTTTTTTTCAGATACTTCAATATTTGCAAACGAAATTAGTTTTGTAAAAATTCTTTACACGAAACAATTCATCAAAATATGCGAAGAAGCTGCTTAAATTGAATTTCTTCCTATCTATCATTGTTTAATGATTTTTTTAGTAATTTTCCATTTTGGGGTCGTGAAACTTTTTAAAAAAATTATAATGGGGCCGTGAAACAAGGGAATGAATGAGGCCTTGAAAAATGGGGGTAGCGAATGAAAAAAGAATGTAAAGCCTTATTTTAGATTATTATGTGATTTTATAACTTGGAATCTTTAATATATATTTATAATACACTGTATTTTAAAAATAAAAATAAAACGGTGGTACGAAGCATGTTTTGCCCCCAAAAAAGAGTCATGTGTGAAAAAAATTAAGACATGCTTTATAGGATTGTGCTGGCATCATATCCTCACCCCCTTCATTTCCCTTGACTATATTTCCTCCTAACATGCATTCAACCTGTTTCATGCGAGTCGATATTCAGTTCGCGGGTTGGGAGCAAGTCTGTTTTCAGCTGCATCTTGCGGTTTTTTTAGGCTAATGTGTTTACTTACAGTTAGATCATATTATATTAATAAAGCTTGCATATAAATAACTCACTTTGCTCAACGATATTTGAACACGTTCGAAAACGTTGAATCTAAATAGTGATTTAAAAAATTACACAGAGGGTTAATATGTCTAATACTAATCGGATTGAAGAAAACTATTTAATTTTTCAGTAACAAACATTAATCTGACAGCTTCAATGCATAGCGTCTTCCATGTCAAGAAATGTTTTCCGGGTAAGGCTTTATGGGATTGGAAAGTTAAGGCAATAATATTATTGTGGAGCGGCACTCACAGCTTCGAAGTCACGTATTTCATGGTCGCACCGTTTCCAACAGTCTTATTTTTTCCTCCTTCCCTGACTGTGGCTCTGTAAATATGCGCTCCTCTTCTCCCCAGGAAAATTTTCTTCTCTCAGGAATTTCCAGCACAATATATTGCCGTTTTGTATTTTTATTTTGTATCCTCTTCTGCTTGGCTTCTGTAAATATTGAATACCACTATTTCCTAAATATTTTAGGAGACTCGAAATCGGGAGAGTAAAAGCTGCGTTTACCTTCGCTTTTGGCGAAATATTACGGTGGCGATGCGATGTGAAGTCTGCATATTTATGGCACTTTATAAGCAATTATTTGAAATGTTTGATACTTTTTGTTGCGTCTTTTTATTATTTTCATCTTTACTTATGCTATCTGATGGAAATTTATGTAAAATGATGTGAATGAAAACTTCCTGTTTTTGTAAAAATAAAATGGATTTAGGAGTTAGGGAACTGAACAAAGATTCCTGAAAATCGCTATATAGATGACAAATTGTTATTAGATCCATTATTTTAGCTAAAAAAATGCGTTTTTTATTAAATATTTTCTTTTTTATAATTAATTTTGTTTAGAAAGTAATATGAAGTGAAAACTTTGTTTAAACAAACAAATTTATTTTATATAAGGTGTATCATGATTTCATGAACACCATTTTTCCCTTCACGATACTGGAAACAACTGTAATGAATAGATTATAGTTGCTAAGTGATATTTACCTGAAATTATGCTGTGGGTAGCTTTCAGTGTTACCAGAAGTAAAAATATGCGCCCAACTATAATTGAATTCATTTTTTAAATCAGAAGTTTCAGCTGTTGTCGGTCCCTATTTTTTTTTGTATTAACCATTTGCGTTATGTGCATGAATTTATGAAAATTATTTACGATTTAACAATTCAAAGGTCAGCCCGTTACATTTTGAATATAGGATGGTCATAAATTATTGGACCCATTTAAAAAATTAATAAAAATTCTATTAATGTTACGACTACGTTTTTATTTAATGAGAGCGCATTTTAAAGTGTTTTTTCTCCCTCAGATAGATAACGCGCCGTTGCGGTGGTGTAAGTGGTTGTTATTTATTGGACATCTCACATTTTTGAAAGCCATTATCTGCGAAACTATTAAAGCTAGAAGAAAAATAAAAGCATGCATTTGTAGAGAATATTACACTTTTTAATTTGTTAAATTAATTGTAATTCGAAAACTGGAATAATTTTCGAGACATTCAAGAAAAACTGAAAATGGAAACCTGAAAACGAGCATCAGCTTCTACTGATCGGTAGCCATTGCGTAAATCTATTGCTGCAGCAAATTCAGAACGCCGCGCCGTAATGGTACGCCACATACCTGAACAAAAAATTATTTGCTCTCTCATTTAAAAAAAGCGCAGTTATAACATTTATTAGTTTTTTTTATTAATTTTTAAAATGGATCCAATAATTCATGACCACTCTGTACTTCACAAAGCTGTATATTGGGGGAGGTGGGTGTCAGTTGCATACAAGTCTCAAAGAAACAAAGAACATTTTTAGTTTATGAATTTTAATAGGATTCTGCAATCCTGCAACAATAACTTTGGATAATTATTTCCCGAACAAAGACCATCTATATTTGACCGAGCGAAGCGATGTCCTGCTTTAACTCAACCGTCTGGCATTTCGTCTGTAAATATGTTTATTAAACAGTCACGACCAAATGCGTTGTTCGAATTTCTTCGAATTTGGCATAAATGTTCTTTAAAGTCACTAAAAATGAAGTATAAGTAAGGAGGGTTTTTTTTTTACTCCGTTTCAAGATGGCGTCCTTTTTAACGTATTCAATGCTTGACGAGTCGATGGCAAGTTGGCTGCATTAAAACACTTGAGTCATTTTGGTAATGGAGAGACGTTTAATTGTAATTTTGCTAATACTGATAAATGCAGAGACTTGTGTAAATAATTTATATTCGAAACAAATGGCTAAATCTTATCTAAAAGAATAAAGAGAAGATCTTGGATTTTTTTCCCCGACGCGAGTTATACTGTTCATAAAACTACTAGTAACCGCTGCTTAACTCAGTTTGAGCCTGCGCAGTTTCCCAGTATTTACTTCCTCGTGCAATTCGTATCGAGTTTACTTCTGTAAATATTGGATGCGGCATTTTTGCTGATTTCTCTGATTGGGCGTGGAGCGTCCAACCGCTTTGCGCCGCGCTGGCTTTTGCTTCACTTGCCATTGAACATTTCGGTTTTTCTTGCCTTTCCCTTGCTATTTGCATTCCGTGAAAAGTCGTTTATCTGTTTGCCGATGTTCTTGCCTACATGAGCGTTTTCAAATACGCCGCTGGGTTATTGCAACCATTGTTATTCATCCGTTGTATCATCTTATTAGAAAACTGTCGCCAGTACTGGGAAGTTCTTAATTTCTTAAGGGTAGTTATTGAGGTTTGAAGGAGATGTTATGCGTAGTAGCAATAATACCCATTGTTTACTGTTTCTTTTGTTGCTGACTTTTAGCATGCAATGTTTGTGTTTAACGTTTTTTCCTTTCACTGCAGCATCAAGAAATTAATCTATAGAAGATGCGGGGTCCTGGTGGTGAAGTTTCAGTTTCTTGATTTGAAAGAAAATACAGAATAAAGGTGTTAAATTCGGTTCCTCTCGTAGATTTTCGTATATGTTAGTTTGGTGCTCGTTAAATCTGCTGTTGCAGGAACACTTTTAATTAAATTACGCCGCTATCCGTCATATCAAAATGTCTTATGTGAAAAAACAAACCACCAGGGACATTTTGATGTAACAGCTACAACCACAAACAACATACGGCATTCTTCGTTCGTTTTTATTGTAGCTAAAAGTGTTTGTGTTCAAAGTTTTTTTCTTTCACTGCAACTTCAAGAAATTAATCCGTAGGAGATGCGGTGTCCTGGTGATGAAGTTTCAGTTTCTTGATTAGCGAAAATAAATACAGAATAAAGGTTTTTAATCCAGTTTCTCTCCAAGACTTTCGTAGATGTTAGTTTGGTTCTCGTTAAATCTGCTGTGGCTGAAACACTTTTAATTAAATACCGCCGCCGTCCGTCGTATCAAAATGTCGTATGTAAAAAAACACACCACATGCGACATTTTGATGTAACAGCTACAACCACTAACGGCATATGGTATTTTGTTTCTGATCTGTAACATCCCATCAAGTGCTTTGTATCAATAAAAGTTTTTGGCAAATTTGACATATGGCAGGGATAGGAAACAAGCGGCCTTTTTAAGTTTCTTATGCGGGTACCATATACCAGTTATGTACAATTTGCATTGAAATAATATACTTGTCCATAATATAATAATAATTACAGAACAATAACCTTCAAGTCTCTTCAAGAACTCGTGCTGCCTTCTGTACAACTCCGAAATTTAATGAGACATTTCAGTGAAAAAGGTTCTCCACCCCTGATATATTGCACTTTGATATAACAGTGGCAATACGTTACAGTTTAGTTGAGTTAGATTAAGAAGTTTTAAAGCTACAAGAGGGATGAATGTTGGCTCTTACTTCATAATTTTTGAACCGCGGTCAGATGAGGAGTATGATATCTGGGCATTATATCCTCTCCAGACTTCCAAACCAACTCAGTTTGACCTCGGCGGCTTTAAACAGAACCGCCAAGCTCAAACATCTTAGGATTTCTTCGAAGTCAGTTTCCTTCTTATGACCCATGCTCACGGCTGCCCTTTGATAGAATCGAACACACGCTGGGACTCTGTTGCTAGGCCACTTTACCCATAGTATGTTATAAAATTTGGGTAAGGGCCATAATTGCAATGTGTCTGAGTATCTATTGGATTGTGTCCTCGAGGTCCAAATTCAGCTAAGATTCGCTGTGCATGGTGTATATTAAATCCGGCTTTGTAGAACAAGTGTCTTCACGTTGATGTAGTCTGGAACGCTTCTTTCCTCTTCTTCTTCTAGGCACAATTGAAAATTATTTCAAAGCATACTTCAAAATTTCTTTACAGTATTGTTTTCGGCGCCACACGCTTATACGATTTTGTTTTGACCTCAGCATGTTTGATAAAAAAAATATTTTCGATTTTTCAGCCTTAATATATTTTATTTTTCATTGTTAATATTATGGAATCTTTTAATCAGTTTTTTTTAGAAATTTACTACCAGAGGATGCTTATAATATGGAATTAAATTTAATATATTAATAGATAATGAAGTTCTGAAAATATTAAAAATATTGGATTTCCATTAGGAGTACACAACTGTGAAGAATTCCAATATTCAAATACATCACAAAGTGTAAAATCGATTACAAAATTCCCTTTTCACAAAAACAAAAGAAGCCAAGATTTGAAGAGAGTAGTAATATACGAGTCTCTCTCGTTATGTAAACATGGTTTTAAATGAAAATTTCAATTCCAGTATCTTATTTAGAAGCTAGCAATACTGGTGCTAAAAAATAAGAAAAAATTCATGTCCCAAAATTGTGTCAACGTCTCACAAAAACATTCACACAACAGATGAAACTAATTTTGTTAGCACATGTTGATTGTCAATTGATATTGTTTCTGATTTTTACACCAAGGTAGGAATTTTAGTGTCAGTTATATATGTAAAAAAGTTTAAAAGCAGAAACAAAAAAGGAAGAGTTAGGCATTGTAACTGAAATATCTGAAAAATGAAAGGATGGAAATGGAAGTTCTTATCTTCAATTGGATCCTGGGGAAATTTCCGTTTGCGCCGAGGTGCGAAACGCCCCGAAAATAACTTCCGCGCAACCAGATGCGAAAACGAACTTTTCAGTTTGAATGGTTGCAATTTCCGCTTCTATGGAAACGAAAATGAAGACCTGAAAATGGAAAGTCATTGATTATATAGAGGGATAATACACCTGACTGGTTGAAATTATTGTGAAAGTTGACCCACATGCGTTGAAGATTGCAAAAATCATTTCTTATCGCATTCTTTTTATTATAAATCCTTCGCATCTAAAAATAGATTTTTAAAATCAATTAAATGAAAATCTTCTTCTTTCTTGAAATCTTGTTAATTTTTAAAAGAACACGTAAAAAATTTAATAAAAATAGTTTATTTTTTATGAACACACTTTTATTATTGTTCTAAAACGTAGAATTTTTTCATTTCAATTATTTCGTAGTTTTTATTAGTTTTAGTCATTATTACTAGTTTTTAATCATTATTATGGAATCTTGAAATCAATTATTTTGAAAATCATTACCAGATGGCGCCACTGGTATAGATACAAAATTTAAATATATTAATCGATTAACTGATAATTAAGTCGTAAAAATATTTAAACAGACCAGTGTTATCCAGAATTCGCAACTGTAAAAATTTTCAGACTGTTAGTCCTAGTTTATAAACATAAAACAAGTCATGTAAAAGTGTATAAAAATCTGGTCCAGTTTCCGAACTGTAAAATGTGGGAACAAACTAAACTCTGAGCATAGTTACCTAGTTAATTTTTCTAAAGGCGGCAATATGTTGTCATGAGTATAGCGACTTCAGATGTTATCACTACACTTTTTATTAAAAACTAGGAATAACTAACTTGCTATAAAAATAAAAAAAAAATTCCATTAATGTTTTACGACACCATACATCTGAAACGCAAAAGCTTATGAAAACTAATAATAGTGTTCATGAGCAAATGGCGTTCATATAATTTGGAGATAACTTACGATGAAAGCTTAGAATTACTCGTCGTGATAATTAACCAAACAAATGGTAAAAATTTCGATGAGATTCTTGTGCTTCTTTGATGGAGCTGAGTTTAATCAAATTACATTCAAATGAAAACTGATATATTCTCATATCGCAGCGAGTATGCTCTTTCCATAAGTTCTGTGCTCATGAAAGACTTATTGAATGTTTTATTTCTTTAACATTGAATTCTTAGTAGTCTTCTTTCACTGTTACCCACAGTAAGCTTTCGACTTGCAGAATTCTCCCTTTTCACATGAACTTCGGGAAACAAAATTTCCTGACATTTTTTTTTCATTTTAATTCCGTGTGTTTTTTGTTTCCTGCCAATACTTTCGCGTACCCCTAATTGGCCCGCCGCGTAGTCCCAGGGCACGAACCGCGTACTCCAGATTTGCAACCTCTGATTTAAGGCATAGCAGTTATATGCTACCACGTTTTGAAACTGATTCCGGGTAATTGTGCATCTAATTTAAACCGTAGTTTAATTATAATGGTATCCTAGTGTCTTGACATACGAGTAGGGTAGCGCCAAAATTCGCACAAGAATGGCTGAAAAGAGCCGTCAGTTACCTCGTCTCCAGGCAGAAAATTCGTAGGAGATAGTAAAATTCATGAGTTAAAACAGAGATCTCTCCCGACCAACCTAGCCTTCAACTCCAACCAACAAGCTCCAAATGATCATACCTGAACCCCAACCCCCGAAAAAAATAGAAACAGAAACCAAAGCCTCATTCCAAAATTTGTGCGAAATATGATTACCATTTTCCTTACGGGCCAACTTTTGTACCAGAATTTTTTTTTACCTTTGAATGCGGGTCGGTACAACTGCTGTACCAGACGCAAGGTTCTGATAATATGCCAGCATTTAAAGCATTTCTTCTGGTTTAAGTCCTCAAAACTTTTTTCTTTCATGACTGGTCTGGCTCCTCCCCGTCGATCCTTGCTGACTCTAAACCTTTTGGGTGAGACGGTCGGCGTGGGTTATGTATGTATGTACAGGTTAAGATTGTGTCTCCAGTGAGCGACCACTGCGTGCCTCAAAATCAAGTGCTTCGTATTCAACAACAGAATAAAGAACACTAATACGAAATATCATTATAGTGTAAATTTCTGTTTTTTTGTGTCTTAAATAAAATTTCCGTGTCTTGCGCATCAAACCGTTCAGTGACCTGAATGGTCAAGGGTACTGTGGTAAGAGACGGCGTTCTGTACTGCACCAATTAATGTAAATCACTCCTTTACCTAAACTCGAGTCTCTTTTTTAAGGAAACTTCAAACGCCGAATTTTAATTAAATTTTCCAAAAATTTAATTTTCTGAAAAGAATACCATAATCTTTAATACTCTGCCAGCATCGTATCGAATGTGTTTTACCACAACAAGCCCTTGTGGCATTTCCATAAGTAGCCTATTAGAAAAGCATCAATTTCAGTGGTCTTTCAAACTGCTCCGCTATCTCCCTCCAAGGAGGGCTACTAATACTTTTGGCCAACATCACTTCATCTCATGGCGTAACGTTATCATTTTCGGCCTTCCATAAAAAAAAAAAAAGAAAATCCTTCCTCCCACGTGATTGATGGAAAAAAAAAAAAGAAAATCCTTCCTCCCACGTGATTGATGGGAGTTTCTCTTGTTGGAGGCGACCGATCGACTTGTCCTTCCAGAAGTTAATCCTTGGGGTTATTATGATGTGTGGCGGGATCAACCTGACGGATGGGTCTGGATTTTCATCTGCCTCTTCATCATCATCTTCCTTCCGCTGTCGCGGAAAATTAGCTGCCTCCTGAAATCCATGAGAGAACACCTTAGGACGAAAGAGATGCGTTTGTCAAAGATCATTGTCATGCCTCAGAAGGTCCGATCGATGAAATGTTTGGTGTTGTTATAACATAGGATGAAACATGTTCTTTCTGGAGTATTCTATGAAAATATTAGTCTCCGTCTGAAAGTATAATGGATAACAAACTCTTTAATTCTATTTAGTTTTTCATCCTTTAACCCTTAAATGCCCGAATTTTTAAAAAATGATTTAAAGATGTTTTTCGACTTTCATTTCTTGAACAAAACATGGGAAAAATACTTTAAAAAATCATATTTTGTTTACGTATGGTTTACGGCTAAACAGTTTGTTACCAATCGGCAACACTGGGCTTTGGTTAAGAAAAAAATTTCTTTGATAAAATTCTATAATATTAAACGCAGATGAATTTTAAGAACTAATAATGAGGAATTTCCTTTAACATTGTAGAATAAAATATGTTATTCTCAAGCGTGCAAACAAAGAAAAAAAAATGCAACCTCAAGTGAAAAACATCAATTTATTTTTACTTTTTATCAGAACTCAGGCTTCCATCTATATGTTACAAATTGATTTAATAATATTTTCAGCATATATCCTATTGTCAACAACATACATTAGAGCTTCAGTCTTATTCTCAATATTTTAGAAAACAATGTTGGGTATGTTGCTTAAAGGCAACACAGGACATTTAACACGTTCCGTTCCATGTGTACCATGGATGGTATATGCTAAATTTTCCATTCAGGCCACATGTGCCATCGATTGTACACGTGGTACACGCTAATCGAAAAGGTAAAGCTAATCGCAGCGCCTCGTGTGCCATGTATGGTATACTATGCGATAATTACGCTTAAGAAGCTAATTACTTATAGATTAAAGATTAAAGATATATAGAAATATTGTGTGATAATATATCAATCTTCAAAAATTTATCATATAATTAGTCAAAGCATCAAGCGAGCAAAAACGGCTTGGCTTGGAACGTGTTAAAGGTGAACATAAAAAAAATCCAATACAGAAACCAACTTCTTGAATAGTGTTTGCTCACTTTCGATTAACATTACTTGTTTCGTGTTTGTAGAGATGTAATTTTGTAGTCGATTTTTCTCTCACTTCCTGATGTTCTAGAGTTTTGAAATATTGATGATGACAGTACACTACTTTAATATTTTAAGAAATAATTATCAAATAATTGCTTAGTTTTAATAAGTTTTGATTCCATACCAGGGGCGCCATCTGGTAGTTAAATTGAGAAAAAAATGATTACCAGATCGCGTAATATTTATAATAATGAATTATAAATACAGATAAAAAAATATTAAATAGGAATTAAAATAAAAATAATTTCTGCTTTTTAGTACACTAATAAATGTGTATTTTAAAAACTCTTTTTATTTATTTTGGTGCATTATTAATTTTTTTTTAGTTTAAAGGTAAGGTGAAGTTGTTGCTTTCATATATTCATGGCATGATTATTTCCCTTTTTCATTGTTTTAGTGCGTGATAGCTGTGTTTCTTTAAAGAACTTGAAATAAAAATTTAATAAAAATGATGTGGTGAAATATGCGTACAAGGGAGAAATTATATTATCTTAATTTTTTGTTTCAAAAGATTTATATTTTGTAATGCAACAGTGTAATTTTTTGCGCATTCTTAATTTTCTTTTCTTTTTCAGGTAAGAAATGTTTTGAAACCATAGAATTCATGATTAACATTAAAAAGTAAGTACAACTTGTTGCTTAATATTCTGTTCATTGCTTCATTTTTCTGGGTAATTCGACGAACATTAATTCTTAGGTTTAAATTTATTGTGATGTATCCACTGCAAAATTTCCTTCAAATGAATCACAATTTACCCTATTTACCTGGGCTAGATACGTTTGGTAAATGGCGTATGTCCGAATCCCATAATCGTTCTCAATGGTTAGAAGGAAAATTTTGTAAAGATTTTATTTCTTTCAGTGAAGATTAAAACAACTTTTTACTGAAAGCTTTTTTATTTTTAGAAAGTTTGGAAATGCAATGAAGTGACAATTTTAATAACATCTTATGCTGCTTTTTTGTTTGCTTTCGCGGAATGAGATTTATACATTTGTTTACCAGGTCTAAAGGCACTTCAGAATACAAATCTTCCGGGACTAACAGATTAATATTTAATTTATTTCTATGAAACATTTATTAATGTTGCATTTCGATAAAACCACAGAAGACGGATTTAATTTCGAAGAAGCTGCGTATTTTAGTATCAATTTTGGCTGTTTACCAAAAAATAAAATACTCTTGGTTGAAAATTATCCTTCCGCTTCTGCCTTGCTAACTAACTATTTTGCTGTAAATAAGAGAAAGAAAAAAAAAATCTACCGTGTCTTTGAAAAAGATAATTTAACACAAAAAATAATTTATTCAAATGCCATCAGGGATTTGCAAAAATATAATTTGCAGCAGTCACTGTAATTTTGAATAGTGCAAACTGGTGGAGCATTTTAAGCAGAACAAAATCCTCTCTAATTATGGAAAAGGAATTGCTGTCTTTATCGCAATCTTGAAGGAAAATCTCTTAGAATAGATAACAGTCCAAACTATAGACAACACAAGAATTTCTGCCATTGCTTCTACGCTCTCTTTCGTTAAGCGTGTACTCTTCCTTTTCCTCTTCCACTTTGAATATTCAATATCTCTTCGTCTTCTTTCTCTTTTTCCGAGAAGTTTGCCTTCATCGACTTAAATCAACAAATAGAATAATCTGTTTACTTACTTAATAAGACAAAGATAGTTTTTTCCCTCTTTGAAATTTTAGTTCTAACGAAGAGGCAAAGTTCCACTGGGAAGTTCGCTGTAGTTTTCTAAAAGTTTCACGTATAGTTTCCTTCAGCTTTTTTTTGTCCAGTCTTTCTTGTTCATTTCCAATGAATCTTCGTTAACGCTGTGCAAGCGTGAAGCAAAAATGTATACTAGAAATCCAACTCTGCTGAAATTTGTTACGAAATCTTATTGGACAGTTCTTCGCCCTTAGGCTGTTGTAAGCAGTAATTGCTCCTCTCCTCATTGGAGCTGCATGTATAATTAGATTGCAGATGGTGTTTTGGAAACGCTCTAAGTGAAGGAAGAACTTTTTTCCGCGGAGAGATATCGAATGCTGAAGATCTTTCCAAGAAAGGAAGCGTGTTGATGATAAAAATGTGCTAGTCTGCGTTCATTTTCTTGCTTATTTGGGAATACTTCTTTAAGTAAGGGATTCATGCACTTTGAGCCGTAGATTTCAGTTTGAATTTCATTGCGAAATGCAATCGAAACTACGATTTTATTTTCAGAAATTTAGATCCGAAATGCTTTTAAGACATTTATTTTGAGTGTCAAGAAAGTAAGTTCCGTTATCCAATTAAAATAATACAAACTGTAATAGAAGAAAACACTTTATTTTTAATTGCGGTTTTTGCTTTGGATTATACGTTACGAAATCTGCTAATCGTGTCGAGACGCTCGTCATAACGAGGGCACCATATTTTGTCGATCTCTGCCAAAGAAAGATGCCGCCTATGTTGATAAAAAAAATAGCAGCTTGTTTCACAACATTGTCATCCTGAAACCTCTTACCGAACGGAAATCTCCGAAATTATAAAAAAGATATAGAAATCAAAGGGGTAGATATCTGGGTTGTAAGATGATTGAAGGAATATTTCCGAGACAAATCTGTGATGAGTCTTCTTCAATATGTCATTATGTGAGCTCGGCAGGCAGACGTATCGATTTTCTTAACTATTATCGCAACCCTCTACGAAATATATGCAATGTTGGCTTCTTATCTAATAATCATGTCTCTGGCTTGTAGACAATTCAAACTAATCGGCGCGCATGAGCACTCCTGCGACTGCAGCGTAAATTGCCAATGGAACTTACTTTCAGGATAATCAATGTATAATTCATTGAAATATCAGAATCTGATATTGCAACTTCAAAAACATAGGCTCAAAATGTGCCCATGGGCTCAAAGTGTAATGTGTAAATCAAATTTTCCACAGTAGCACAAAGATATTGAACAATATTGAACAGTGTTGATCAATGTTTGCAATATTGTACAATACCTTATAAAATTAATTTAAAAATATTGTACAATATGTTGTGCAACTTATGGTGCTACCTGAGTTATGGCCCTTGAGAACTGCTTAATTTTGAAGCTTTCTACATTTTAATTTACATTATAATTAATGATTTGATTTGTGCTAGCTTTGCTAATATAAACGATGGCAACAGTTAGATAAGATTATTAGAATTTCAGCAGATTTGGAGCCAGAACTTTGGAATCTCTGTTTATGAGCATTTGTGCATTATAATGGAGAAATTTTAATAGAATAAATTACATGTGACGACCGAGAAAATGGGATGCAAATAGTTAATCTTATGAAATTCCCCCTTCATGAAAACGCAGTTTCGTTCATATAATGGATTTATGAAGCATCGTGTTTTGGTGTTTTAATTTCTTTTGAAAATGTCATTCAAAATAGCATCAGTTCTATAGAACGATCAAATTTTCGGAGCTGAGTTAAGCTTTTACTAATCTAAAACGTGAAGTCGCATGTAAATAAATGCAAACTCTCGTTTTACTCTCTTACCGTAAATGAATTTCTCATCGAAGTAGTTTGGTTGCATTGGACCAACAAAGCATTGAAATAGTTGATTCAACTTTTCATCCTTTATGTCGGATTCCTTCTTCCCTTATTTAAACTGGATTTAGAAATTTAATAAATGTCCTTTTGATTTAGCTGTCTATTTTTGAATAATTATTTTGAATAATTTTACTTTGAAACTTTCTTTAAACATTTAAGAATTATTTGACATATATTTTTCCAAAATGGACTTGGAGAGGATTTCATTCTTGCTTGGCTTAATAGAGCCTACATAAAGGCTGTTCAGGCATAAAAATCCAAACAAACAAAAAAGAAAATATTCAAGTATATGATGCTAGCTAGAAATAGCGGAGAGTAGATACACCCTAATTTCATTCAAAGTATCAATTTTTCTAAGAAATTTCGATTCAGAAAATATTCATTAAAAATAATTTACTTCTTCAGAATGTGTCATGTGTTGCAATGAAGCCCAGTGAAATGTTTTTGTGTTAAGGACGCGATATAAAGGGATTCGTATAACAGCATTTCTTTGAATGTTGAATCTAATTCCACTTGATCTAGCAAGTCCAGGACTTATGATAAAGAGGATATATTTCTTATACATTATATACAGCGGCAGCTTGCCATTTCTGAACGACTTTATAGGGGAACTGGCTCACATTTGTGTTTCGCTTGGAAGAAAAACTCTAGCAGTCATCTCGACCACAGTGAGCAATTTGCTTCTGAATCACGGATCGGTTCGTCAGTTTTTAAATAATGCTGATTAATAGCGCAGATAAATGATCGAATTCATAACTTTCTTTCTCTGCTTCTTATCCCCAGTCATGCATTTCTTAACCCACTAGGTCACTGGTAGGTTATTTCTTTGAGCACACGCATGCATGTTTAGTATTATTGTTAAATCACGGCTAGATGTAAAGTCGACATATCCTCTTTAAACGGAAATTCTGTCCGATAGACAAGAAAGCATTTCTCCATTTGTCTTTTGTGCAAAGAAAATTTTGTAGGGCCTTTGAACCTTTGATATTGTTACGAAGATTGTCTTGTGTATGCACGGTGAAAACAGTCCAACTAGCCGGATAATAGATAAGGACGTTTAATTCACGAATATTCCTGGAAACACAAAGCACAGGTAACAGGAAAAACAGCACTTGCACAAATTAGCAACACAACAGACTACAATTCACTAATAATAACAGCACTTTCAATACAGCTCGGCGACTAACAGCTTACTAACTCGCACTGCGTATAAAACTCAAAAGAGAGATTCCCAAGACGTGCGCACTCCAAAGGCGATCCCAGTCAATCAACACTATTTCTCTGTGATCGAGCACGTTCCTTTTATAGTCTCTCCGACAGGCCGTGACGTCACATGGAATCATCTTGATAAATCCAGATCTTGGCCCCTAATAGAGATATCAAGAAAATTCCAGTACTTTTGAGATCCCACATTTCGTCGCCAAATCGCTAAAATGGGCGCCAAGGTCGGGGGTCGATGGTTCCATTTCTCTGGCATTCCCATACATACACCTGTAGAACTCTCTTCCCAACCATAAGACTAACATTGCTGGGAAGCGATTTTCCATGTTCGTAACAATATGCTAATCCATTCTTTTCACTCCTTTTCATTAAGAAGGGGCCGCTGTAGACTGGTCATAAGATCTCGGCGTCGGGACCAGAGGATTACAAGTTCGAAATCACAATACACCCGATATCCGTAGCATATGTGGACGTGGTGCACATTTAAATTACCATTAAGGTTCACACGTCCCCTGCTGATGTTTCTTGAAAATATACACATAGGCTGCTTCAGACAGATATTATGTTTGTCATATAATCACGGCTAAAAATTACAAGCTGATTTCAAAATGGCTATGTTGTTGTTTTAAAAACCAGATTTTTATATACAACTAAACTAATTTAACCCTTTTATTAAGAAATTTAGCTTCTACACATACTCGTACGCAATAGGATAGAGAAGTAAAACTATCAATAAAGCAATAAAAATTTCCCACATATTTAATCTGCGAATTATGTTAAATTCCAACGTTTTCACGATGAGAGTCTGTATTTGTCCGCAAGCAATGGAGGTAGAGGTTCAATTACAGCATCTGTGTTACTCGTAATGATCAGATTTGCACGATTGACGCTAAATTCCAACGCTTTCGAGATTAGTGTTTGCAATTGTCCGTAAGCGATGGAAAAAAATCTTCAGGAACAACATCTGTGTTATTCGTATGAAGAAAGTTAACTATGCGTCTGAAACAAAATGCATTGCATTTGTAGACAAAAATGGAGTATGCTTATCGAAACTTTTAAAGTCCTTTTCGATAACATTCTAAGAAGAAAAAGGCAGAAAGGGGAAGAAAAAAAAAACGCTTCTTGAAAACGATGAGGTAAGCACCTTCTCTTCTGCCCTGCAATTTCTCAGCAGAGAACGAAGAAGGGAAAAAAAAAAAAACATAAGGAAAAAGTGCCAACCTTTCTTCCTTTTCCTTTTTTATGTTGGCTCTATTCTCAATTCGTCCCCATTGATAGTCAGAGAATGGAGTTTCGATAGGACGAATAGAAGTGATCTCTGATTGGATAACCTGATCCGCCCTCATCCAAAGGGGGGGAAGAGAGGTAGTGGGGGAAATTACCGTACAAATGTTTGATCGGAAGTTTCAGCAAAGGGAATGCAGGGAAACTACATGATCAGAATTCTGAATGGGATATAAGAAAAGGGAATTAAAGGGAATTTTAAAAGAAAAGGTTAAGAATTCTAGGGTATTTTTAAATTTTGTGCATTTCTTTTGAAAAAATTCTTTTCTTCGTTATTATGAATTTTTTAAATCATATATACTAAAAATGTTGCGTAGCTTAAAATATATAGGATTTATATAAGAAATTCTAAATGATTCAAATGCTATTTTGATTTTTGAATTTAAAAGTGCAAAAGTTCGCATTCTTGAAATGTAGAGATGTTTTAAATCATAAAATTTTGTTCGTTTTAACTATGAAATATTTCGTAAGAGATTAAAAAGGAAATATTGCGGTTGTGGTTTTAACATGCGCAACTTTCCGTAACTAATTTTGCGTTCTTCATGTGAAAAGCAGCATTGTGATTGATATTAGCATGTTCGAACACCTTAACAATATGTTTTAATCTCTCATTTAAAGGCAAAGATTTAATTTTCTTTCTTTTTTTTCTTATGCCATTAAGTTTCATCTCCTAAAAATAAGAAATATTGGATAATTGATGTTAAATTGAAAGATTAAAGTTTATCTTTTTAAACGGGATAATTCTCCTTAATGAGTCTCTTTTTTTCTGCTAAACTCTAAAGCTTGAATTATTAACGAACTATAATTTTTAAAAGGAATTAATAGCGATTTGTGAGATATGTATAAACATATTTTTGTATTCTGACTGAATTGACTGGCTTATGATTTATTAATGTAATGTTTCGTTCGTATAACCTGTATATGAAAATTAAAGAATGTGCACATATTCTGCTATAATTTCAAAAAATATGTCCAAAATAAAGCTTAAATCTTCAGCTTTGCTTTCGTTTCACAGTTCCTCTTCCAAGGGATTGACTGATCAATAGCTGCAAATTTGCATTTTTCCGTTATAACTACTTAATACTCTTAATAATAAAATAGCAGCTTAAATAGTTACATTTCATATAAGCTGTCATTTTTTATTAATCAAACAATTATTTTAATTTATATAAATTAATGCAATTTTTCTATAATCCTGATGAATTCTTAAATTCAGATATAACATATGGTTGGTATGGTATATATCCTTTTCAACAAAAGCAAGGTCTGTAGGTTAAAAGCCTCTGAATCCAGGGACACCAAGCAAAATCGCAGTACTTTTAAGATTAGTCAGCTTCTCATACACACATAAAAGAACTAACCTGAAAATTTAAAAGTCATTTTTATCCATAATTTTCCTGTTAAAATCAACTAAACATTTTTATAAGAAATTTTAACTTCTTTCAAAGCTTCTTTTGAAATGTATTTGTTAGCTGTATTTTATGTTACAAACATAATATACGTCTCTTTATCTATAGTCTATTAATCACCGAAAGCAGCACCGAAACTTCATTTATCTTATTGCACTCTTCGTGCATGGGACAATATTACTCAACCAATAGCTTCTACGCGAGACTTCCTTCATCTATTTCTCGGATTTCTTGCAACCATTCTTTACCAACAACTGCTAATTTCTCACAGGATAAATATTTTTGTTTCTTATTACAGAGCACAGCTGATGCATTGTCGACAACATACAATACTATGGGACTATTTTTTATATATACCTTGATGCAAATAGTTGATAAGCTACATTTAATCATATCGCAACTGGCTTTACTATGTCTTCTGATAACTATGATAAATTATTGTACTCAGTAGCATATCGAGAGTAAAGAGGCGTAATATTTTTTCATGCTTTACATTGTATAAAAGCATACATACATTAAATAATATATAAATAATGATTGTCACTTCTTTTTTAATGTCATCTAAGCTTTAATCAAAAACCTTTTTATTTTTAATCCAATGGTTATATAAACAATACATTCGTGTTTTTCCTTTGCCAGTATTTCTTTGTAACCTCATGAAATCTAAAATAAAGAAGTTTAAATCCATCATAAATGATTACGACATGAAGCTCCTCTTAAAATAAATATATTAATTTCTTGGTTTCCTTAAATATTGCTAAGTGTACATTTGAGCCAGAAGAAATTTCTGAAATCGCGAAAAGTTTACAAAACTTTTAAAGCAACTAACTAATCACATGGGGTAATTTTACGAACTCATCTTTCCCAACTTTTGATCCTTCGCTAATAAACCCGGTGCTATATTTCGCTCATAACTCGAAAGTAGAGCTATTTTCTGCAGTTAAAGTAATAGAGGAGAAACCCTTCTCCTCAAATTGATCTTATATCCATAAAACTAAAAAGTAATTTTCGAGATTTGTAGAGAGAGCTCGCTCGCCTTGAAATAAAGTCCACCTCGCTTGATTAGAGGAGCGCAAACTATTAAATCCAGCCAACATATAATGCTCTTAAAAGTCCCGCTTTAAAATGAAAGATTACACCAAGCCAGTCCCAAAGGCTAATAATTTACTTGTAATAACCGAGATGGCCTAATCTAATAAACAAGAGAGTCCCCTAAATGGGAAGGATAGAAAATCTGAAAGGGTTGTTTGCCTGAAGCTTAGGCAATTTGTGCTTTGCAGGAGACTTTATATCGTCTTAAACATCCTCTCCACGAGTTTCTTTGCGTGATTTTCATTATCTAAGCTTTTATTCAGACGTGGATTAGTCTATTTAAGTCCGCTAAACGGAACCGGGAGGGGATTAATTAAGGCTTTGTGAAAGACGCGAGAGACACTCTAAACGGGACTTACTGCAACATTTCGTTGCGCAAGATAAACAATTATATTAATAGTTGCATTTTATTATCTAGAAAGAACGCGAGGCACAAATCGAGGAGAGTGTGACAGAACATGGTGTAGGATTCTTAATTCTTATAGGAAATTAAAAGTTGTTTGAAGTAAGTTTCTTAACTTTTAGTATGATTTAATGTGAGATTTACACAAGTGGAACTGTGGAAGAAAAATTGAAATGAACATGCCGTATTGGTTTTGTAGGATTTAGAAGTTTAAGGTAATAACTTTTTAAAAATTGTGTAGTATAGTAATTTGATTTACTTTCTTTAGAGAAATAATATGTTGCTTAAGCTGTTATCACTGAATTTAAAAGTACGGATCTAAGATTTGTCCTTTATGATTCAGTTGCATATTACTTAAAAAAAATCTATTTCTCATTTTTTTATGGAAAACTTTTATAACGCTTTTTTTGGTTATTTCTCTTTGCATCACCAATGCGTAAATTATTAATAAATTAACAGAGGCGTTGTATTTATTTTTCATTCATTAATGTAGTAATTTTTAAAAAATTTGTGTCTGGAATTATCGTTCGAGAGATTCATGTCATTAATTACCTAATGAAGTGATCCGAATCCCCCAAAACAACAATATGTGTTAAACATAAAAACCATTTAAAAATTTTAATAACTTGGTTCATTCCTGTTCACGTACGATAATGGCATTATTAACTAGTAGTTCTGTGAACAGTAGACCTCGCTCCCCCCCCCCTTCCAAAAAAATCTAATATTTTCTCTTCATCCCATTTTTTAAAAGCTTAGCAAATGTTATTCATTGTGAAGACAGCATTGTTTGTAGGGACATCGGACATCATAATTTGACTCTCAAGGAGATACACTGGTGACAGAAAGTTTAGCACAATTCTTAAGGTGCGAATTTAGAGTCAATATGGATACAATGGTTAGAGCAATCTGCTGATTTAGCGAAACATATCTATCTCTTTTACTTTGCTTATCTTTAGGCGGCATATCGAAATATTTTGAGAAAGTTGGCCCCAAAAAATCACAGAGAAAAATTCCATCCTTAAATAAATTATTTTAAAAAATCATCGAGAAAATTTCACTATTAAATACGCACCAAATTAAAATATTTTTTCCAACTTACTTCGTTAGAAATAAGAAGATGGAATTCAAAATAACTTGACGGTAAATATTACAATTTGGCAAAAAAATTTATATAAGCTAAAAGCTGTCGTTGTGCTGCAGATAGACGATTTATAAGGCAGGAGAAATTATCTTGGCGAGAAGCGTCTGACAATTCCATTTAGGCTTAACAATTACAATCGAATTTTGAAAGTTCTTAAAATTACTGACTGCGGCTCATAAGGTATAAACGAAATTATTTAGATGGTGAATGAGTTTAAACATAAATTTAAAACTAAAAGATGGACAAAGATTATAAAAATAGATAACACTTATTTAGCGGAATGCGGATAAAACGATACAAAGCTAAAAGCTATAAGCGAACTGCGTTAATTTACAACTCGGATGTCATAATATTAATGTTGCCACTCACTCTTTTATTACCAATTAAAATGATAATAATAATTATTATTGTATATAATTAAAATAACTATTTTATTATGAAATTAAAATAAATAGAAATGAAATATATACACTGTTTTCTATTGCTTCAAGAAATATTTCGGCCAAATTTGTAGAAAATCGAACAACGCATTTGGTCGCAATCGCGTAACAAACTTAGACAGACGAATGCAAAATGCTGGAGTTAAAACGTAGACCTGTCTTCTCTCTGTCAATAGAAGAATGGGAAAATTAGCCTCTCAAACATTTTTATCAATTATTTACACTTAAGTAAAATTATTGTTTTGCGTTTATTTCAACAAACGCATAATAGTTACAATCGATTAACATCTCTAAAAAGTATCTTGCGTTTCTTTTGTTGCTTTTTTTTGTTTTTGCATTAAAGCAATTTGTGCTTTTAAATAACCTCTTATTATTTTATATCTATATATTTTGGAAGAGAAAAATTCACAAATATGTAACATATAAAAGCATTTTGAACAAAAAGAATTACATTCGATACAATTGAATTGTTTCAAATTCTCATTCATTATACAATGAATTTCTCTCTTTTTTTTCTTCCATTTCACAATTCATTTAAAAGTATTTTAGAAGAGCAGCGGCTAAAATTTCTTTTTCTTTATTATTCTCCTGCCATTGCCTTTAATTCTGGAAGAAAGAAAGTATCAAATTATTAATAAATCGTCATCCATTTAAATTTTTAATTGTTGAAAAGTCTTTGCTTCATTTCCATCAACTAATTGAGAAAATTTTTCAAGCTGTAGTTTCGGCTGTCTTTCAAAAACTTTTCTCGTTGTTCTTAAACTTTTTTTAAAATTTTCTAGTCTTTTCTAAAGAGGCATTGCTATTGCGGATGAAAGGAAAGAAATTGAAAGAAACATTTCCATGAAATATTTCGTTTCGTTCGCTTTTTTTCTTCTTATTTTACACTTTTAAAGTCGAAATTCTACTTTTGATGCGGATTTTCGGTAAAAATGTTTTTAATTTTGTTGTATTCTTCGTATGCAGAAGATGATTTAATTTGATATTAATCGCTAAAAGCTAAAAAAAAAAAAAATGTAAAGGCTGAAGTGAACATTATCGAAATGCTTGCTTCGTTTCTTGGTTGCTCTTTTTTTGCTTATCATGAGCAATGATTTAAATTGAGTGCTTACAGATTTATAAAATTTCTATGATGCAAGCAACTTTCTATGTTTTTCTATTGAACTTTTAATTTTCTAAAAGCCATAAGAATGCGTCATTTTTAATCTTTAGGAATAACATAAGTTATTAATATTGACATTCAAAGATTAGGTTAGCCATGGATTTTATTAAAAATAAACAAGAACAAATATCTTTGTTTTTTAACTCAAAAATGCATTTATTTTTATTGAATAAATGTTGTCTCTTTTGGCAGATATCTTATTTACTGTTATTTTCTTTTTCACGGGCTTCAAATTTTTCAAATACATATATTTATCTTGTTACATTTGAATCAAAATAATTACGATAGTTTTTGATATTAAGGACGTGTCAATTTTTTCCAAGATTTATTATTAAATTTCATTCTGTTTTCTGTCAGCTTAGATTAATTTACAACTACAGTAGCAATTGCTAATTACAGCGTTTTAAATTAATTCTTCAATAATTCGAATTTTTTCTCTGATCCTTTGAATTTTCTACCAACATAATGTTTAATTGCCGTCTATAACTCGAATTTATTTTGGCTGAATCGAAGTCAAAATTAAAAATTGTAAGAAATTCTTTCTATTTCTGAAATGTTTTCGTATGTTTAATTCATGTTTTATCTTGTACCCTCAGCGATCGTAAGTGAATAATGTTTTCACGATCTCTAATTTACTCGAGGAATTAGGGGCCGTTAATTCACTGCCGTGAGTTTTTTTGCTAGTTTTTGCGTGCGAACGGTGCGATTTTAGATTAAATACAATGTATCTAATAAAAAAATTATTAGATACGAATCGTACTGATGTTATTATATTTAAAAAATAATTTTAATTATTTTTAAAATAAAGTTCCTTTCTTTTTTTATGATTCGTCTGTCCATTAACATCTATTTCCATATGTTTTATTTAAAAATCTTTCGAAGCATTTTAAAATTTCAAAATTTCTTTCCGTTTTCTTTTTGTATGGCTTCATATTTTATTTTAAAAAAATACTCGACTTTGTTAACCCCTTAACTGTCGCGCCCGTCATATTGGCGTGCATCGAATTATCGCATTTTTAGGCTTATAAACTAAAACTTTAATCTTTAATTAGCTTTATAATTTGACGCAAAAAATACGTAGAATCCATAAGCATCTCAAGTATTCTATACCTTCTTAGATGAATTAAAACGACAGCCCCTTTCCAAAACAGGAGGGGTCATGTTGTTAGATAGCAAAGAAAATGCGATCCTTAAGGGGTTAAAGATGACTCTTAAACTTTCACAGCTGCCTGCACCGATTTGCGAAATACTGAATGATAATGAGTTTCCCAGAACTTTAAAGAAGATCCATCGTCTTAACGGATTTTAAATTTGCATGAGTCGAATTCCAAAAATATTTAGGTTGCCCATAACGTATTTTGAAACCCCAACTTCTTTGAATTATGTTAATTTTTTAACCTTCCAGCAGGCGCTCGTATATGCAGGAATACTTGCATTGTGCATCATATTACATACTTATATCGTTCTTTTATGAATTTAAGTGCAATTTTTATTTATATAATCTTTGTTTAGTATAAAGTCAATAAATATAGATTACATAAATCAAAGTTGCATTTACTTTTGTAAAACAAGCTTGGTATAAATATGCAATATGATGCACGATATATGTATCTCCAGCATAAGCGCCCCCGCTAGAAGGTTAAAAGATTAACTTTCAGTCTGTATTACGGTATTGCATAAAAGCTATAATCCTGGTTTTCCTAAACTACGTTACATTATCTACTGATTTTGAGCAAACTATTTGCTAAAGAAAACTGAGTCTGATGCCAAAATTTCTACAAATAATTTTTTAAACATTTCATAACTTGAAATTCAAAGCACGTAATTTATGGAATAGTCGTAAAAATGCAATACACAACATATTTCTGTACGACGAACTATCTCGAATCAATACCATGGGAGATGTTCAGTGACAGCTCAAATTGACAACACAGCGGAGACAACGGTATGTATCATTACGATCAATTAAATAGCCCTAAGTATGATCTTCATGTATTTCTAAGTAATTAAGATGTTTGAACAGAATTTAGTTTTACACACTATCATCTATATTTAAAGCGAAACTTGTTAAATTTCATGGAGCTCTTTCTACATCCTTGTGACGCGAAGAAGCACAAATTACGTCATTCGTCTGCGATTCGGTCGCGTAGATAGAAAACAGTATATTCAGAAATGCTTGTAATTCTTGGGAACTCAACTCTTAATGTAAGAGAAAAAACTTCACTCATACATTGAAACTCGTACGTTGGCTCTTTCAAATGAAGTTGGAAACGTTTGTTTAACCGGTCGTTATAAGTTTAGCATTAACCTTTGCTTATATTTCAATCTACTTTATAAATAAGCTTAATTAAAGAGGCAATATTTTGTATTCTTATTTTATGCTAATAGAATAAAACAAAAGCTATGGATATTCCAAGGATTCTTTAAAATATACATAGATTTCAGAGAATAGTTCTTGCAGTTGTAAGATTTTAACATTTTCTATTCACAAAATTATAAATGGGTTCATGGTAGAATAAACAAGAACCATAATGTTTTTACAAGTCTCAAAAATATGTACATACAGGGTTTCCAACAAAATGTATGTACACTTTAAATAAATATTACGAAAGCAGTTAAATACATACATTAAGGTTTCATAACTCAAATTAATAAATACAAGTGTAGAATCTTGTCAGCTAGCGGAAGTTTTATGATTCCAATGAAGCAATGCAATCTTTTTTTACTTCTTTGCAATGACAATTTTTTACAACGATATTAGACAAATATCGCTGCCCTGAAATGTAGTCTTCTTAAGTAGGTTTTCATTGCTGAGAAAAGAATATTTTATGCTCGATGCTTCTAGCGGAACACATTTTGTTCCTAGCATCTTTCTTTCGACTTTCTCGAAAGCTTTTTCAGAAGACGATTCCATTCCCTGTCTGTTTTTGTCCTTAAAAAGAATTTTCGTTTCCGAAATGCATATAGAATAAAATCGGAATGTCCGAGGGAAAAAGCAGAGATCCAAACACTCAGGGCTGTGTCTGTGGAATGTGACACAATGGATTCGGAGAGACAAAGTATACATGTTGGACATTCTGTCGCATTCTTTTTGCTCTACCATTGAAAAAAAATGTGCGTTTTCTGATTTAGAATTTTCAGCTGGCTTTGCGCTTCTTCCCTTGTGATTTTCTGTCCGATGTTTCTTCGGAATATTTACTCTTGAATAATGCTGGACTTCCTCGGAACGACGGACTGCAAATAAGACATGTTATGTATTGTTCTGAATAAACAAATATCTGATGTTCTACTAGAAACAATAACATAAAACAGAGTATCGCCGTTAAGGGAAAGAAAATATTCGAGATCCTGTTTTATTCTGTACATAAAATTGCGATTTCAGTTTATAGCAAAGGATACTATACGAGTTTTATATGGCCAACTCGGAATTGTTTTGCTCTGTTGCTTAGATTTACAAGAAATCTAATTTGCTCGTGAGACGAAATGTAATTAAAACGGTCGTTTATAAGCGTTACATTTCTATACAGAAGGTACGTGAAATACAAAAACGCGTAATGCATTCTATGTTATAATTCAATGCAAAAATTACGTGGAATACATAAGCATCTAAAGAATTCTATGGCCTTTTAGTCGAATCAAAACGAAAGTAGAACCCTCAAACCAGGGTTGGCGCTAGAGGGGGGACCACGGGGCCAGGGCCCCCAGTCGGGGATATTTGGGCCCCCCCCCCCCCCCTTTCGGGAAAATTTTCGTACGGGGTATTCAACTGTAGTTTATAAATACGAATCTGCCGAAAATTTGAGACCAACAGGTCGTACCATCCTCCGTCGGGCAAATTTCAACGCCTTTCCTGCCTCAAACAGAAAAAAATATCTTCTATAAAATAGTAGAGTTATTAAACAAATTTACAGATTCTTCATCCAAACGTTTTGAATCGTTTAAATGTTTCAATGCAATAGGGCAAGGTACACTGAATTTGGAAACAATTTCATTGCTCGGCATTGTTTTTATTAATGCATTTTATTTATTTTTCAGTCCTGGAGGGTAGGCCAGTAGAAGTATCTTTTTACTTATGTAACTGTAACACCTCTGGTCGAGAACCATTATGGCCGTGGACCCTTTACGTTTTGGAATTCCTCCTACCCTGTAATTTATTCCATTGAGGTTAAGCCATTAAAAGTAAATGAACTTTATATGAATACATTTCAGCAAACATAATATAATAGCATTCGATGGAATTTGATTGAACTTACTGAAAAGTGTCGAACATTTTCAACATTTATTGCGAGAAAATTATTCTCCTACCTATATTGTTATTCACATGCGTAATTTAAATATTCATACGAAGCATGAGTATTCAAAATTAGTTATAGATTCTCAAAGAGACTTATTTTTTAAATTCGCGAATCAATAAAGTGGTAAAAATCTATGGGAGACATCATGCTATGCGTTCTGAAGTTCTTAAAAGCTTAACAACTCATCTAAATTTTAATTCCCATCGCATGGTAGGATCCCAGTTGAAGTAAATCGTCCTTCTGTTTGCGCGCCACTGACTGTGGCGTGTTTATTCAATTACTTAAATCATGGCCACTGGTCTCCTATGGATTCCCCTCTGCGGCGTAAAACAGAGCCTCATCCACCAAGCAGTATTGTGATTTACGGCGGAACTCAAATCCCTCGCCTTGCCGATGATTTATATGCAACGGTCAGTTAATCAGGATAATAGTTGAACATCGGATATCGGCTCTCAGAGGGACGTGAGAAACCATCTCTCACGCTAAAGGGAGACATTTTTCAATCGGGGAAGACGTATGGAGCATTATTAAAGTGGAGGAGAAAATTTTTCTAAGATGGAGAACTGGGATTGAGGTGGCGAATAGGCGTAGGTGAGGGAATTCGCTCATTTTTTAAAGAGCATAATGTTAAACAAATCATCGTTTTCGTTTTGTATTGAAAATAACTGTGATCAAATTTTTTTATTTTCTTCATTGTTTATAATTTATCGTTTCATCTTTAATTGAACTTTCAATTGAGGAAGACATATGTAGCATTATTAAAGTGGCGGAGAAAATTTTTCTGAGATGGAGAACTGGGTATCAAGGTGGCGAATAGGCATTGGTGAGGGAATTCGCTCATTTTTTTAAAAGGGAAAAATGTTAAACTGATCGTCGTTTTTGTTTTGTATTGAAAATACCTGTGATCAAAATTTTTATTTCCTTAATTGTTATTACATCTTAATGTTTCGTCTTTAATTTAATAGAATTTTTAGTTTTTCTGACCAGACTTAACAATCTTCTGATTGATTTGCCGTCTATTCATTCATTCCTTTCGAATGGTGGGCTGTGGAATGGGAAACATTTTGCGTTTCAGTTTTAATATATTAATTTATCATTTATATATTTAGTGTTTTTAATATTTTCATTAATAATCTGTAAAACTGGAAGTTAATCTAAAGTTATGGAGCGAATTGGATTTTCTGAAACTTAAGTATTTCAGTCCTTTTAGTATTATCATATTTCTAATTAATTATCATTACATTATAAGTTAAAAAGAAACAATTAGGACACCTCTCTTTCTTTTGTCATGAAATGAAAAATTAACAGCAAATATCTTTGTTTAGTAAAGTTATGAAGCTCTTTTTAATAGAAGGAATAGGGGAGACCGGGGCAGGTTTACACACTTTTTAAACTTTTATTTTTCTGTTTTAAGGCTTCAAAGTATTTCTTTCATTTTCATTACCAAGACTTTAAGGCATGTAGTGTATATTTTTAAACACTTTAAATTATTATGTTTTTGAAATCATATCATTTTCTTTACCCTGATGTCACCTGTATAAACTTGCCCCAAGACCGAGGCAAGTTTACACACCACCAAAAATGATTAAATAGAAGGCTTACACTCATTAAAATACAACAAATTATATACAAAGAAATCTATTTATTTCAAAAAATACATAATAGGTTATAAACAATTACGGTGAATCCTAATAGTTTTCAAAATCACTTTCACAATTTATACAAACAAAATATTTTGAATTGTCATTGGTAATACAGACCTCATGAGCCCACCTCTTGCATTCAGTGCATTGTACTCACTGTTCGTCAGCTATTGATACTTCTTATGGATTTAAACAATAAATACACAGACAATTTTCGCCATCAGAATCAAAAGTTTTCTTGGTTTTTTGTTTCTTTTTACGCTCAAAATTTCCAAAATTTCTTTCGGAAAAAGATTTTTCTTATTTTTTTTTTTTTTTTTAATCCACGCTGTTTTTTTTTTTTTTCATTATTATAACGTGTTCTAGTGGAGCTCACTGACTAAGACATGGTATGATGGACTGATGCTAATTTCTTCTTTATTGATTTCTTCTTCTATATTTGTGAAGCATTTTTTACAAATGTATCTGTAAGAATTGTTGTTTGCATTTTTCCCCCACCTCTGCTACTTCTTTTCCTTGCTTTTAGAAATGGCCTCGCATCTTCAGGCGTTTGGAATGACTTTGTAATGCAAGTGTCACTTGTGCCAGTTATAACAAAAAAGACGGCGACGGGGCAAGTTTACACACTGTGTAAACTTGCCCCCTCCCATTTTTTGTGATAACTCAGCATATAAGCTTTATTCATATTAAAAATAATCAACTAAATAGCTTAAAATAACCATAGAAGAACAACATAAGAGGATAATCCATAATAAGTTATAATATCCAAATAGTACGTACTCTATTAAAGCCAATAAGTAAGGGTAAAAATTTACTAAAATGGTAAAAAATCAGAAAAAGTTGTCCACTTAACGATCCACTTTCAAGACTGACTCCAAATTTGCGTGAGTATTAATGGAGGTCGAGACACTTCTTCTGAAACGACATGTAGTGCCCCCGACCAATGGTATGTGAAATATAAGCCTTATGTAAACTTGCCCCTGTACCAAACTTGTCCCAGTCTCCCCTATGGTAGAATGTTATATTATAAAATAACACACGATTTTCAAAAAATTATCTTTAATCCTGACCATGCACGAAGGAGGAAATGCTTCCTGTAGAACTAATTGATTTTTCCAAATTTGTCCCCATTTAGTTTGAAATCTAGAATCATGTATACCCACTTTGTCATCTCACAACAAGCTGCCCTATCGTCATTATGATTATATTGGCAACCTTATTTTCTTTTCTTTGTATTGTGTTGACTATACGGTGACTTGATGTGCCTTATTCAGCCGAATTCTAGATCTAAAACCCTATTCGCATTCTTGTGGTCAGGAAAGCCTTGGGGAAACTTGCTTACAGCTCAGCAATATATGCAGATGGACTGTTTTCTTTTTAGTCATAGTGTAAAACTCACTAAGTGTCAAATCTCTGGCCTTATTTTCCGACATAGGTTGATAATAATGCTATAACATATATAGACTGATAATAATGCTTCCATATGGCAATTGAATTTGCGATTAACTATGACGATTTCAGTTGGCGGATATTTGTGACCTCATGGCGAGTCTTTTCAGAGACTTGCACAGATTTGTTACAACTATTACAATAACCCTAAATTTACATTCTGATCAGTCCGATTTTATCTTTAACACTGCTTTCAAGAAAAATACAAAACTTGGACCGGAAATTCCGATAACGCGAAATAACTTCAGTTATCCCGCCGCTTTCGAGTTAACAAGGTACTACAATCGTAGTAAGTCTTTTACAGTTGAAATGAAATCGGAATATGCCAGAAGTTCCATACATAGTTGAGAACATTTGTTTCTATTTTTAGATTAAAAGTGTACAAACGAGTCCTGATTAATTGTTTCCTCTCTCGGTGTATTTGCTTTATATCCTGCATTTCGCACTATTTGCAGAGAAGTAGAGCTCTCGGCGTATTAATTCCGTGCGATGAAAGACGGGTTAATGATGAAAAATGCCTCTCGCTCCCTCCACAGCGAACGGAAATTAATTATTCGAGCGTATAAATCCTGTGCAAATAAATGGGTTGCTCTTAAAAATGTTCGGGAGGAGGCGAACATCATTAAAGGGCGAGCGCAAAAAGTCGACGAGGCGGTGTCAACAAAGCTATTAACTGCGCTCCTCTAATTTCATCAGCGTCACCAGCTCAAACATTAGATGCGTACACTTACCATGCGAGGGGCGTTGCAAAAATCTATGGATAGTTTTAAAATGTCTTTTGTTTTAAATTGGAAAATTTGTGATGTATATTGGTAGATAGCGACATTCCACTGCCATTTGTTTATTATTATTTGTAGCTGTTCTAAGTTACATTAACTGATGTAAAAGGTATTACAAACGTTATGGGTAGGTCACACATTTGGAAAAAGTTTTTTTTGGGAATTAGAACGTGGGGTTTAAACGGAAAGGGGATCCGATAAAAGGGACTCTTTATGAGTGAATTAAGTAAAAAAACCCTGTTCTATATATATACACAAGATAAAATTACAATTCAGATTTAAAGGAATTCAAATTTACAATAGCACAATAACCCAGTTGTATAAATAACAACAACCGAAGATCGTTTCGCTTCAAATGGCACGGTTGTTGATCACTTTTTTTTAAAGTACTCCAAAGATTTTGTTGTTGATAATGACATTCTACTTACCATTATCGCATCTGTCATGCTGCGTACATCTTGCATTGTTGTTTTTCGTGAACTGTATTGTTGTGCTGTTGTACATTTTTACTTCATTTAATTTGGATTGAACGTTTTATCTGGTGTATCCTTTATTTATTTTTTTTTTACTTAATTCACTGGCAAAGAAACTCATGTAGCAGTCCCCCTTTGCGTCTCCAACTCCATGCTCTATTGCAAAAATGACTCGTTTCTGTATGCCTGATCTTCCCTTAAATTTTTAAGCGACCTTCCTGAATATCCTGCATATTACTAAATATTAATTCAGTATGAAGACAGGTATTCCGGGAACTACTATCACTCAATGCTACCAATATTCTTCTAATTTAATTTAAATTTCTAAAAGCAAAAACAATATGTTGTCATTCACAAAACAAATAAATAATTATTTACAGTTCGCATATGCGCAAAAATAGGAATAAAAAAAAATTCTTTAAAATTAAAGCACGTGCTCGGGCGAAGCGTGACAATATTAATTTAACGGCGAACATAGCCGAACAACTCTCTCTGACTTCGGAAGCCATTATTTATATCGATTATTAAGGAGTCACAATTCTTCAAAGTTCAGAATGGTCGAGTTTTCTGTTTTGTTTATTTTGGGTACACAAAACTTCCGTGCCGAGTATCCACTTCCGGTTTCCCTTTGATGAAGCATTCCACAGGAAATCGGTTCTGTTAATGGAAGTTCTACATTAGCCAAAATAAACAAAACCGAAAACTTGTCCATACATTTCGTCTGTTTATCGATGGCCGACTAGTTGGCATAAAAATTGATGTATTCGAGAGCAACACAGATAAGTGTTTTTTGAATATTTTCCCCAAAAATTTAGCTTATTTTTCACGCACGATTCACGTGTAAACTATTAAACGATATTCAGACTAAAATCTACAACTTTATGGCAATTTTCAACTCGGTAAAATTTGACATAAGGTGAAGTAAAGCTTTCATATTATCATTGTTATATCAAAATGTCGTATGTAAAGAATCGCACACGGCAAAACGTACGAAATTTTGATGCAACAGCTGGAACCGCTAGCCTTTTGTGACAGCATACAACAAACACAAATCACATAAAACAATCTGAGAGCAGATATAGCTAAGTTATACAAGTGTTCTTCATCAATGAACTGCTTTGGCAAATTGGACAAACGGCATTTTGATATAAAAGTGACGATATTCAATGTCTTTTTAAATTTTTTAAATCACAGTTTGTAGATCAAATATTAGTTTTTTGTCATTCTACTTGCTTTGATTTACAAATTATTGATGGAAAAAAAAACCTTGGCATTTTTTCTTTAGGCAGTCAATTTTGATAAACATTTTGAAGCAGGCTTATTTCGTCTATTGTCTCGTATATTTATTTTTTCGTTGGGAGCTGAACGAAAAATAAAGTTTAGAGATGGTTTCGTTTTCCCTTCCTTTCATGAAAGTAAATTCGTTTTGCTGGGGTCGCGCTCCTCATCTTTTTCGAGCGTCACTCCTCCCAAGAGGAATTAGAAGATAATGTTTCCATCGATTTCACACTCAGAGCGACACCTGGTGATATCTTTTGAAAATGAAACCCCATCTCATTTTTTTCTCTCTTTTTATTTTTTATGTTCCAGTAGATTATATTCGTATGGCTGCTCAGCCCATTAATGTTCGAATTTGTCAAGCTTGTAAGTAACACTGAAGCAATTTATTTTTATTAGCGGAGGCAAAATTCTTTAATGCATGTTTTTAATAATACCTTCTGATTGTATAAATTCAGCCTTTTCCTCATTTTAGCAACTTGCAGTCATATCCTTTGCATGAACACAACTGATCGTCAACATTTTCGATTAAGCAAACTTTCAATCGTTAATTTCTCATTCGTCATTCTCAACTCTCTTTTCGTCAATTTCTCATTTAAGCGAATTTAGTAACCTTAATACATTTTGATAATAACTTTCCAACAATCATTCTCTGTTTTGTTCGGTTACAACGCTTATGGAACTAATATGTCACTTGTAAGGCAGTTCCCATAGTTTGGTGTTTATAAGGTATACGCATGGAATGATCAATATAAGTATATATTGCGATTGCTGATGATGAAGTCTCAAAGATTGAAATTAATTCTTTCAAACATTACCTGATTTAACCCTTTGGACTCGAGAGGAAACTCTCAGCTGCCATTCTACACGGTGCATCATTTTCACGTATCTTGATTTCGATGGTTAAAAAACTACTTACAAAGTTGTAAGGAGTTGTGGAATAATTTTTCAGGGAAAAAGATTACACAAACATATTTAAGTTCCAAAGCCTTAATATGAGCTCTTGTAAATCAGTGAATAATTATGCATCTAATTACTTTTCCGAGTGCAATGGGTTAAAGGATGTTCAATAAAGATCTTATTCATATTGTTAACTTTCGAAAGCCGTCAGCTATATTTGTAAAAGTCATATCTAATTATAGTTAAGTGGCGATATGCTATTAGACGTTACAGCTTACAGCGGCACCTAGCGGTACAGTTAGGATTTGGCATGCCGATGTCCAAAATTGTGCGAGACATTGAAAAATACTCAAATAATGAGTTGCACAGGATCATCAATTAAGCATGCAAGACACGTTGCACGTATGAATGATAAGAATAGAAAGTGTATGTTGTTTGTTTGTTCGCCATTTACTACACTATTCCGTCACAAAACACTTCAGAATTCGAAAAATAATATGAAAATTTGCTTCGCATTGTCACTAATCATATTTGCCGCCGATACTCAGTCTTCTGTCTGTAGCAACGGTAACCATCTATCTAGACGCTAGGTAAATCTCACGTTGCACATTTTGCAGCATTCCGTGCTCATTGAGGTAGCACTGCTAGTGCAAATTCAATGGGGTGAGGTTCACTGAGGGCGGAAGCCACATTATTCTACTAATATACTCAATTATTTGTTACCCTAATATCTCTACCAGATACCTGTTAACTTTTGTCTGAAGGCCGGAGGAGAGCAGTCAATGTTGGAAACGAACATTCCTTGGTTGAAAGAGCAGCAAGTTGCCCGAAAGATCGGGTAATTTTCTTTCTGGCGTGTTCTGTGGAGCAACAATGTTGGAAATAGTGAACAAAGGAAGAACTGTACTCTTTCTTTTCCAAGCATTTGTACTTGCAACTTGTATTTTCATTCTAAATCCATGGTGCTCTACAGCACACATAGTTTTGAGATTGGCACTATAGCGTCTGACTTAGCTCTGGTAAAGGTGTAATTAATTTTTATCAAATAGCGGAAAGTCTTTTCACTGTGCCTCCACTAAAACTGTCGACATTCATTAGTTAAAAAGGCGAAATATAACTTAGTGGCCACCATATATATTGTATGATGCAGATATATAAATAAAAATATATTAGTAAAATGATCTTGGCTTGTAGAATGTTCTTAACTGTCTTAGAGTCCAGATTTATTATCAGACATTAACTTTATTCTTTTCTCTTATTTTATTATTATTATTTTATAAGATTCGATAGAATAAGTATCTGTAAATTATTGTAGCATTTTACTTCTACTTTCTGCTCTTTGATTTTGGGAACTTCCTATGCATAAAATTTATTATTATGCCTTGGACGGTATAAGAAACGAGTGCTATTAAATCATTCTCAGAAATAATTCGGCTTTACAAGTAAAAGAAATATCTTTCTTAAAACAAACTATGCCTCAAGTGCTTTAGAACTCGCCTCCTGTAAATATCTAAAAAAATATGTTGATGGTGTTGCAACATCTGCATTTCATGGTAGTTTATAAATCTTCTAAAACCAGAGATAAGGCATATATTTGCTTATGGGATTCTTTTCATGTCACAAACGTGAAGATCGATTTTACTTAGTTTCCGACAGTGAATAAATCACCGAATGCGAAAACACTTCTATCCTACAATGCTTCGCTAGCCGTAACATTTGCTGAGCAAACTCCACTGACAGGAATTTGTTCGGGATAAATGGCAACAGTGCAGCTCTCCCTGAGGTGGCTTCTGCAGTTCTGAGATAGGCGCCAAATGGTCTAGAAGATGGATGGAATCGATCTCATGGGAGGACCAACGTCTTTGAGATAGCATCGATTTCAGAAGCCTAAGTTGTCGTAATCTCTGACTGCCACACCGTGTTTCGCTACTTGCAACTCGCCAAAGGAAAGTTGGAGAAACCAATTCTTCGAAACGTCGATGCCTTCCTGAAATGGAACCGAATTTGGTTCAATAAATGTTTCCGCTGAATTCGATGAATGCATTCATGAGGGAATTGGAGTCACTTACTGGGAGAATGTACTAGTTTTAATTAAAGGATTTAATCTTTAGTACCAGGCGATGGTATTGGTTTACGGAGGAAATACGTCTGTTCTAAGAGGGTGACATTATTTCTTCTTACATTGGTTTATGGATCCTTTTATCAATTGTTCTTTTTTTCGCTTAGCAGATCGCTCCTGAGGGATCTTAAAATTACTCTTATAGACAAATTAAGTTACACTGCTACATCATAATCTGAAATCGGAGTTAATTGCACTTAATTATTCAAAAAATATCATGACTTTCAATTTATATTGTTGAGGTCTGTACTATGCTCAATTCGGTCTTAAGTTTTGCATTTCCATACATCTGGTATGAGGTTTTTTTTAAATTGTTGAACTTGTTATTGATTATTTTTCTATAGGTAAATGTGTTATTGTGTGACACTAGCAGCTTTGTAAAAGCTTTTAAGTTTGAAAAATTTGAAGTGAGCAAAGTGAGTTTCAGAATATTGATTTAGTTATTGAAACTATTTCAATAAATAGCTTGAAAATTGGCGGTATCGAATTACTGTATTTAGCCTAATTTTTCTTATGTAGTTTGAGATTGAATGCGTTTTTTTTATCGTAAGTCCGCTTTCGAGAAAATGTACAGTTTATCAGCATAAAATCTTTTCTTTTAAAGCCAGTGAACTTTTAATAATTCGAATGTGATCAAACTTTTTTTTTAGTCTGTCATTGTAAATGATTGCAGTTAGCAAAATAAAAGATTTCGAATTTTGAAATTCTGATAACTTAATTTCGTAATTGTGTTGCGAGCAGAAAATAATGTTTAAATAATAGCTGCCGTTACCTGTCAGCAATTATTTCAGTAGCTTCAAAACTGGCATGTTTTTTAAAGCTGATTAGAAATACGCTTTTCAATCAATGATAAAAAGTATTCTGTGTGCCATCATACCTTATAGAGTTCACCATCGTTGTCGACGACCAACATTATACAAAAAAATAATTATTCAAATCAAAGATTTCTTAAACGAATTCGTATGACAACTAACATTCAGATAATTTACTTACCAACGCCACCTACACCGCTGCGATTTCATTATCAAAGTAGGATTCAGTTCCAACAAATGGATTTTTCAGATGGATTTTGATATTTTACTAACAACGCCACCTAAACAGCTGCGATTTCATTATCCCAGTAGGATTCAGTTCCAACAAATGATTTTTCAAATGTATTTTGATATTTTACTAACAACGTCACCTACACAGCTGCGATTTCATTATCCCAGTGGGATTCAGTTCCAACAAATGGATTTTTCAAATGTATTTTGATGTCAAATGCATTGGTAGAAGCGGATTTTTTATTTCTATTATTGGCACAACATTGAAAAAGTAATGAAATAAAAAAAATAATTCCTTTTTTCCAGAGGACTGTTTTGCAGACATGTATATATTTTTCTATCTGTTTTTCAGAAGTGGGGATTACAGGGGAGGGGAAGAACAAATGTATCGTGCATTATATTTTCTTTGGCTGTTCTCCTTTTCGCAAATCTCCTATTTTCTAGCACGAGAATTTTTCACGGGATAAAGCGATGAAATATTCAAAAAGAATGTGAAATATTTGAGGATTTTGAATTTGTTTCAGATGAAAAAACCAATTAATAGAATCGGATGTTTCGAGCTGATTTTTCTTTAAAATTTTAAATCAGAGACAGATTGTTATTCAAGTGTTATAAAATTACATTTAACACTACTTTCACAGTACAATATCTCCTATAACTCTATTCAGAATAAAATAAAAATCTGCATAAGCTTCTGAGAGAAGGACAATTAAATTCATTGAAGAACTAAAAGTATCCTATTTCAGTTAAGTTCTCTATGAATATATGAGTTAATGCTTTTAATTAGAATTATTTTCATATTTTGAAATACACACACACGAAAAATTCAAGCCGAAATGTTGAATGCATGTTGTTGTTATCTCACACAAATGGATGTGAACAATGAATTTGCACATAAAAAACTTTTTTTGTGAGGAATATTAGAAAATGGAATGTGTGAGAAGATCGAGACGGTTCAGCTATTCCTCGATATGTCTGTTCTAGTTGCCCATGAATTAATAGTTAGTATGGGTTATTTCGTGTTGGACTGTCATCACATATTTTCTGCATATCTTAGTGGAGATTAAACTGAGAAGTTAAAGCAATCATAATAATATACAAATGTCGCATGCACACCAAAATCATTTTTCATTTCAACCTCCTCTAAGATTTTCTATAAACCACGGCATTTTTTATTCTTTCTCAAAAATAAGATTTATAACATCTCAATTCCCGACTCGCTTGTATTGAAAAAATACAATTCATTTTTTTAAAACTTTTGACATCTCAAAGACGGTTGGATCAGAAGTGTTTGATTGTGCGTTGCTGTCAAATAAACTTATTGCAGTCGTCTCCATCTGACGAGACGCTTTTCAGAATCGATAGTTGTCGGAATGGCGGGAAAGAGAAGCACACACACACAAAAAAAATCTTCCGCAATGTGAGAATGACATCTAAGATTTTTGAGAAATAAGTGAAAAGAAACAACTATATAATTTAGTCCGTAGAAAATAACATCGAGTCAAGAGTTTTCCAGTATTAAAATACATTATTTTTATTTTTAAATTGTAGAATATTATAAAGAACACTTTTTAAGTCTTCGTTACTTGCAACATCTTTTCAAGGGTAAAAAAATCCTTCGAGACCCCACTTTAATTTATTGTGGCCTAAAAAAAGAAAGAGAAAAATGAAGCATTAACTTATGTTGGGTATGGAGAAATAAACTTTTTATTATTAAATTGTTATTATTAAAATCATTTTATTTTTGATAAAATTCAAGACTTCGAGATCGAGCAGTTTTACTGGCTTAGATATAAATACAAATTAAGGTAAGTTTTAACTGTTATAGATGTAAAAATACAATAATATTAACAGAAACGAATGAAAAAGAACGAGGAGGAAGAAGAATCTGATGGATGACATCATCCATCAGATTCTTCTTCCTTCTCGTTCTTTTTCATTCGTTTTTTGTTAATATTATTATATTTTTACCTCTATCACAGTTAAAACTTCCCTTAATTTGTATTTATATCTCTGTACTTCGCAATTTTTCCTGGATGATGATGCACTTTCGCCCACCAAATAAATTGCTTCTATTATTGCTGTTTTGCCTTTTTTAGATATTTTTTCTATCTTTGCTGGCTTAGGGTATCCAAGAGAGGACTTTATTTCATCTGGCGATAAACTTCCGTGGTTAGAACTTTCAACAGAGTATAAAAAACTGGATGAATCTGAAAAACACTGGATACAAGACGTGATTACTCTAAATTTGGTTGGATCATTACTACAGTATAGTCATAGAAAGTATTCAGAAGAGTTTAAACAACTTGATAGATACACTTTTACTCTAAATGGAGCTGTATCATCATTATAGTACCGTTAGAAAAAGTATTCAGCAGGATTTAAACAAAAGGATGCAAAACACGGCTACTCTAAATGGGCCTGGATCATCATTACAGTATGGTCAGAAAGAAAGAGAACCTTCTTATTTATCAATTGATATTTTTTCTATCAATTCTAAAAATAGATTCGATTAACAGTCGGTTTCTGTTATCAGTCATCGTCTAAAAATTAAAAAGTAACGTAGGTTTCGTAGTATTGCAATACATTTCTGTGCATTGCTACTCTTATATTGAAGTTTATATTCATTGTTTTTAAAAATTAATAACAACATGTTAGTATTATTAACTTTTAAAGGATTTTATTTTCATTTTCGTTCCAAATTAACAGGGAAATCACGTTACTGTACATATGTATTAAGATATTTCTGTTATCCGTCTACTCAGTCACAGCTCTGGTACCAAAGATGACGGTTAATAGAAATTTTACCGTAAATAATTGTTTAACACTAAATTGTCGCACAAACCGTTATGATATCGTTTCATTGATTCAAGCAAGACACCGTAGATAGCCCTAAACACCATTGTCCAGTGGCCTCATCATGCGAACTTTATAATCAAAACTGGTCGACGTAATAGAATATTTATAAACATTAGGTATCAAGAATCTGCAATCACCTCTTTGCATGGCGTTAATGTGCCGGCGCATTTATCCATTCGAATGCTTGTTCTGCAAAATCAACCCTTAATGGTAGTGAAATTGTTCTGCAGCAGCCGAATTATGCAGATGAAGGGGTTTTCTATCCGACTCGGATCGTTTGCTAGTTCCGCCTCTCTGGGAAAATGGACGGCCTTCGTCCAGCCGACATGGATGACCCCTCGTGCGTGTAATGAGCTACACTCCTCCACAACGCTCCGAGAGAAAGAAGCTTTTATTTTTCTCGCCAGTCGCTAAACTGTCTTCACAAATAACATACACTCAGTTGAGCAGGGGAGAAATGACTGAGTTGACGCAAGATTCTTTGGGGCTTAAAGGTTTAAAGGCTAAGAAAAAATAAAGCAGGAGTCACTAGAATTCAGTTAATGCAAAAAGATAAATTCAGTTCAGCTTCATAATTTTAGGCATTTATGATATAATCATCCGATTTTGTTATCAATGTTCATTTCTATAAGAAGAGGATTAAGATTTCAAAAAAACAATTTCAAACCTCTTGTCCGGAACATCGTAGTATGAACTGTTTTATACTTGATTCATCTGCCCCGTCTTCGTCTGGCTTGATTGTATCAGCAAATGCAATTTGTGCGGAACTGTTTTTGTGTCTCGCAGTTTCCAGAAAGAATGTTTGTCCATCCTTCCGTTCTGCCTGTCTTGTAACAACTCTTTATAGTTCTAGTTTCTTCCTCCCCCGCCTTTACAATAAAATATATTCTCACCCAAAGAAAATAAAAAAATCTAAGATTTCTCTTCATCGCACTTTTTAAAAGCTTAGCAAATGTTATTTATTGTGAAGACAGCATTGTTTTTAGAGAAACCGGACATCATAATTTGACTCTCCAGGAGATACACTGGTGTACAAAAGTTTAACACAATTCTTATGGTGCGACAAATTGGAGGTTAATATGGATAAAATGGTTCGCAATCTGCTGAATCAGCAAAACATCTCTAGCTCGTTTACTTCGCTTATCCGATCGATTATCACGCCGATAATTTTAAAAAATTTCGAAACAATAAGTAAGAAAGTTGAGAAGAACGACTAAGTGCAACAAAGTATCATTTTCCGTGAATTTCCAACAGAAGCCACAAAATGTAGCGATTTAAGATTTTTGACAGCTGAGTAACAAGCGACAGCTTTTAAACCGTCTCTATTTCCTGTAGGGCTTCGCGATAAACACAGCACTTTTTCACTGCACTGTTTGCATTCTCCTGATAAAAAATCTTCTTTTAGGTCTTTTCAGTGCCTCAGATATTCTGCAATTCTATCTGATATTTGACTCGATCTGCCCGTTTAAAAAAAATATGAGTTTTTGTAAAACTACTTTGAATGCATTATTGTACTAGGAATGTATGTTTAGAATGCCTTGTCTTATCTTTACACCATTATCACAACTCTGTTTCTGGATCTCACAAGGCTCCTTCCCAAGTTGGTATACATGTACTAAAATGAAAAGTAAATCTTACTATACGTAACACCACAGCATACCCCCGAACTCGGGGTCGTTGAGGCTCGCTGTCGGTTGGATGAGTATATGTGAATTTTTTTTTTTTTTTGAAAAGCAAACGCAAAAAAATACATCATGAGACATAAAAAACACTTAAAAGGGAACATAATTATACATGAACAAAGAAGAATAAAACGAAAAGCACATAGAGGGTTGTAATCCGAGTATAATATAAAATATTTACAAGAGGAGTTATCATATGAGTGCAGTGAAAGGGTAGAATGATTCTTTTAGTGACATTGTTTCATACAGTTGCAGCTCCATGATTCGGGGCTGTTAATGTTGTTCGATGCGACGAAAAAGAATTGAATAATATATTACAACCGGTTATATTGATGATTATTGTCGCAACCATCCTGAAAATCGTGATATTGGTTTTTTGTTCTGTCTTGTTATTTATACGGAGAGATCGCTGGAATTGTTACTCCAGAGTTGGCAGTGATGTGAAGGGTGAATTTTTCGAATGAATTACGGAAGAATTGGCGGTTGCTGGTTGCAAGCTAGTGTGCTCTGCTGCTCAACTGGGTATTCAATTCTTCGAATTCGAATTTCTGGTTCTAGGAGGTGAATGTTTAGAAGTATCTATTTCAAGGCAGGAGTATGTGACGGTGTTGTATTTTAACTTTTAACTAGGTCTTCGTTAGTCGCCAGGAATGTGATTAAATGATCTATATTTCGTCTTGAGAGTTTTCTGGATAGGGCGCTCTTCCATCAATGGACTATGAATTGTGGGCTTGGTTCCTTGTGGTGATAAGCTAAAGTAAGTGAACATTTCGTTGCGTAGTGAAGGGGATTTCCTATTTCCCCACATGATGTCCTCTCTAAACATGACCCAATAGCTAATTCCGGAACCGTTAGAGATAGATATATCTTCCAGTTTAGAAAATGCTTTAAATCACGCAAAAAATTTTATTTTAGGTCGATTGCATCAATAAATATGCAGTTGAAAAAATTAGGAAGTCTAAATTTTTATACAGCCCCCTGTCCCATTAGTCATATTTAGTAAAATATTCTTTACACACTAACATTTTAAACAAAAAAAAATCCATTCTTCTGCGCCTGAAACTGGACGAGTTAAATGGTTTTGAAGTTCATTGTTTTAAGCCAATCAATGGCCGCCTCGAAAAAAAATTCGCTTGTTTATTGCCCAGAAGTGGCGTTAGAGTCCGCCCGACGAGGTGGCATGGTCTCCCCGACAGGGGGGCATGACCTGTTGTACAAGGGGAGGGGTTTAATGGCGAACCTCTGAAATTTTTCCCATATCTTTATTTATATACTAGTTGAATAGCCCGTTGTGTGAACGGGGACAAAAAATTGCCCCAGCGGGGGGGGGGGGGGCCCACAGCATCGCCGACAGGAGGGCTGTGGTCCTCCCCCGATCCCCCACTGACGCCATCGCTGTGATTGGCGGATAACCCTCGATAACAATATTCAGAGCTTCATAACTAGATCAGTTTTAGTCGCAGAAGAGTGGAATTTTCTTTATTTAAAGTATCAGTGTGTCAAAAATATGTTACTAAATATGGCTTAGGTTGTAAAGATTTAAACTTCGCAATGTGTTCAGTGGTACATTTATTGATTCAAACAACATAAAATATAATTCTGTCCGTCATTTAAAGTATTTTTCCATCTGGAAGTATATGTCTTTCTCTATTGGTTTAGAAATGAACTACTGTCCACGATTAAAGAGGAGGCACTGTTTATGAAATGCAAAAGCGAAGATTTATAAAACTGTGTATACATGCTGTCTGTATATATGAATATGTTACAACATTTCTACTTAGTATATTGAAAACTTGACGCATAATAAGAAACCCAAGTACGGAGACATAACGTAGACTGTGAATCACCGGAATAACTCTGATTATCTCACTATGGCAAATTAGCAATGTTACATCATGCACATTTGCGTAAAGTGCTTATAGAATAAGATTAATTTTGTTAATCAGAAAATCTTTTAAACATTTTGCTTTTATTTCAAATATTGTTTCCTTGACTTTTTGCTGAACTGCTGCTGAAAAACTAACCTTTGGTCAATTAATTTCAAATGTCACGGTTAAAATTAAGTGTAAGAAAAAAAAATCACTGTCGTAATCAATGCTGCTTGAGAAACTGAATCCAAAGCTTAGTGAAAGATAAAAATGAATACTCTTTCGTTGGCTGAAATGGCATAAATGTTTTAAGAAAAGTTCGTGTTTCTGAAAAGAAATGATGAAAAATGTTGTATGTAAGCTAAAGCTTTGAAATATTTTCTCTAATTGAATGATTATTGTTGTCAAGTACATAAACGATTCCAAATATATATGAGAACCAGAAAAGTCCATCCCACAATTTTCATTTCACATTTTTGTTTTCTCAACTGAGAGCGGCATTCAAAGAGTTTTAGCTGCTCTATACTAGATAACAGCACACGTCAAATGGTACATTTTCAGTGTTTATAAAATATAATGCCTCTTTCAATTGAATCGTGCCTCTGGTTCTTAGCGACTCGTATGTGTCCTCTACTTTTCCGCAAAGATATTTCCAAAGATACTTTAACTCATTTCTTACAAATTTCTTCTGTTGCATTCTGCTCGGGCATTATTTTTCACCCGAAGAATGGTTGGAAAAGACGTTTCCGTGCTTTCACCTCATTGGCTGCGGGCGAAGAGGGAATGAAATCTACTTGAAGCGAGCCAATGATATGCTAATTCCCCTGCCATCTTCAATGCTTTCTCTATTTACATCCCTTCTAGACTGTCGTCGAAAACATGAGCATTCCTAATGTCACCTCGCGAAATTGAATTTTTAGAACCTATAAATCTTATTTCTTTTTGCGAGAACTATAACCTCCGGCTAGAAAGCGAAAAAAGAAGAAGCGCGTGCCATAAAAAGCCGATTGAAACGACCGAATCGATTTTTTTATAATGTTAATAAAAATAGACGTTCTTTTTCACTCCTCTTATTGGCTTAAGCTGGGATTTTCAGAGGAAAGATTTTTCGAGAGGACAAAACAGCCGGAAGGATATTACAATATGTGGCTTAGTAATACTTTTAAATGGAACGTTTATAACTGCATCTCGCGTCTCCAAGTGGAATCATGTGGGACAGGACTTTGATTGCAACATATTCTGTCAGATTTTTTTTGTGTGTGTGTGCTGATCATCTGACATAAGTGAGGCAACCTTTCTGATTTTGAAAATATCTCTAAAATGTTATATACATAATGGAATGAAAAGTTTCGTTTTACTAAACACTTCATTTAACTTTTTTCATGTTTAAAAAGATGGAATTTTGTAATCGATTTTTAATTCATTTCCTGATGTGTTAGGAAAAAGGTTCCCAACCTGTGGTACACGTACCCCTCGGGGTTACACAGGGACCAGTTAGGCTGCGTGAAAGTAATGTTGGTAATGGCGGGAAACACAAAATGTAAGGAAAAAATAATTGAAAAAATAATTCCTGTCAGTTTATGATGCATTTTAGAAGCGCTGGCATAATTGGATTAAAAAGTACAAATAATTAGAATAAAAGCAATTTCTGCTTTTTAGTGCATTAACAAAAGTGTTTTAAAAGCTTTTATAATTAAAATGTTTTGCCATTAATTCGTGTGTGAATGGTATAATTAGTTAATTCTAATGTAATGGCTTAAATCAATTGTTTCGAGGAAAACAAATAAATGTTATTTTCATGATGTTGAGAGAATGTGAGGTACTAAATAAAATTATAAGAAACGCCTAAGGAATCATCTACAACAGTTATCCTTTCGTAGCGTGTTGTGAACATAGCCTAATGTCATCTTTTTATATACTTTTCTATGATTGGCCATTTTGTAGTTACCTAATTATAAGCATGCACACCCCAAATTAATCTTTCACATCACTCAATTTACAGATAATATGCCAACCTAAAATCATTATGATGTTAAAAGCTAAAAGATTAATTAAATAAAAATAGTGCCTTTAATAGCTTTGAAATAGATTTGAACTGAACTTTTTGGGACAGTACAGAACTAGTTTATGGAATTGAATTCTCGTAATTTCTTTTTCTTTGTGTTCCTTATATTGAACCTCGCCGGGAAGAACGTTGTTTATTCAAAAATACTTCAGATTAAACGCGCGGCTTCGATTGCGTTGAGTTCTTTCCAGTCAATAAAACGTGGCTGGGATTCGATTCTTTCTTTAAACATCGCAAAACTCAATCCGTGGCTCAATGTTTATTCAAACTTGCGTAATACAAAAGAAAAGGAAAGATAGAAACTTTTTATCTCATAGAAAGAATAAGGTATACATTGCAACTCTGAAAGAAGACGAGATGGAGAGTTTTCCCTGCTTGCCCCCAGAGGGCGTCTTGAAATAAAATTTTACACACACGTTCCATTCGTGGCCGCTTGTTGTTGGATAACATTTTTTTTTCCTTCTTCTTTTTCAATTTCTTCTCTTATTTTCTGCAACGCAGTTGGTGTACAGAAGTTTGAAAAACAAGAAGAAAATAACTATATATATTTTCAAAACTGCAGTTTTCCTTTCTTGATAAAAGTTATGTTTTCATTTTTTTATTCAATCTAACTTTTCTATCGTCATTTTTTAGAATTTGTGTTATAGTATTCTAAAAAATGGCGATATTTCTTTTTAAAAAGAAATGAAGAAAATGATCTCCGAATGTGGAGGGTTTTCTTTTCCCTTTCGAAATGTTCGTGCTGTATGAGTTTTAGGTTTATTGTTTATTTGCATTTGTTGAAAAAAAATAAATAAAAACATCTGAACTGCTCTAAATTTTTAACCAGGATTTTCATTGGTTTTCCTTACGCTTGGGAAATTATTAGATCTTGTTTTTTTATTATTATTTTTCTTCCGAAGAAAGTCAGGGGAAGAAAATTTGTTGAACAAAGAATTGAAGAGTTATGTTAAAACTCATTCCGCTATGTTCATTTATAACTAAGGAATGTCTCTTCATGAAAATTATTAATTACTATATAAATACTTATAAAATCGAAGGATTGTAATTCAAAGTAAAAAACAGCTCAATGAAAAAATTTCCGTATATGCACATGAAGATTTTCCGTATATCATTTTTAGATTGTCATTAAAATTTTGCATTACAGAATCTGCTTACAATTTCTGTGTATTTTTCGTTCTATAAACCAGGATCAATAGGAAATATTAAGATAATATGCTTGAAACTCAAAGCGTAATATTAAGAATGGTAATATTTTAATGCGCTAGAATATATTAGAATTAATTTCGTTTTCTTGTAGTTAACTAAATTTTATTTTGAATTGTGTATTTTTTTCTGGAGTTTACCAGATTTTTTCCCGAGGGCTTTTACCTTTTAAATGAATAGGCATTCAAGCTTTTTTCAGTTGACTATTTAATATCATTAAATCAATATCCAACTCTTGTTTTGCGCATAATATCTGATTTCGTGTTGTACATAATGCCGTGTTAATTTTCAATCAATGTTCAACTGTGAATAATTTTTAGAATGCTTTTTGAAGTTTCTCTTACTGCAAGATGAAACCGCTTTCATTGTTAATCAATATTGTTAAAGTTACAAGGAAGTATTTAATACAGTTAATGACAAACTGGACTTACCGCGCATCATGTTAGAATTAATGTAACGTCGGGTTATTAGCCGATGTTACGATATTTTTATTCATTTTCATAGAATTTTTATTATAAGTTATCAGAATGAATTTTTATCAGGATTTATCATATTTACAGTTGATTCACATTCTATGAGATGCAGTCACCTCTAATAAAAAAATTGCTTAACCCCTTGCGCTTCGATCTAATCCCGAAAAGTTTTGCAATAAAGCACTATTTTTGAGTTTGCCACTGCATAATATAAAATGTTAGGAAGAAAACAACATATTTTAATTTTAAAGTTCATATATTTTGTAAATTAAAAGTATATTATTGGTTTGAATATAACTGTAATTTAATATAGTATCAAAATGAAAAGAAAAAAATGATGAGCATACTTTTAATTACATGACAAGTATAGCTCGTCACTGGGCAGTTGGTCATTAAAAGCTCATGGCGAGTCTAGTTCGTTATTGTAGCGGAAGGGGTTAATATCGTCCGGGTTTGTGATATTAAATATCTTTAATAATATATTTAAATATTATTCTTTCATATCAAATAACAAATTGTTAAATACAGATACTAGTTTTTACTCTATCTGTATAAGATAAGACCTCAAAGAAGCCTTTGAATGTCATCAAATAAGCCTCTATGCCCATTAACATTTGTTTCTACTTAAAACTTCTATGTTAAAATAGATGAACGAGTCCTTGTAATTGAATATCTTCAAAGCAGCTTACTTGAAATGACATTTTACTTGTTTACATGAAAGCTATAGAAATAGTCGAACACCATTTTCCTTAATAGATATTTGTTGTTTTCCTTAGAGCATACAGAAAAGGAGCAAATGTCCTCAAACACTTTTCTCTTGGAAGAGAAGATGTGATGAACTAATTCCCTCTTCTTCCATCGGAGCGGAAGATTAGCAGGCTGTTGTCCATAGGACAGAATGACATTCGACCTCACAACATTCGCCTTTCGACAGCCCTGTCCCTCTCTCGCAAAATTTGCTGTCTTGGCTCCTCAAGCGCTTCTTTGGCGATCATTCCGCACATTTATATTTCCACACATAATGAAAGCGAATAAGGCTAAAATATACAAATGTTTCTAAACTTCATTTAATAAGCATTGAATAAAACTTCAATTTATAAGCATCATCTTTTAAAAACAATTTTTATTGACCCAAAAATCCTAAATAACCAAGGATAAATTAGCAGAAATCTGCACTGAATTATTCTAAGATGGAGTTTCTTAATTAAATTGACCAGTTTTTCTCACCACAGCTCGGCTTGCTCTGGATGTCGGAAAGTTGCAGCGGTTGGGGTTCAAGCCGAGAGAAGGGTTCGAAATGATGAAGGCATGGCATCACATGAGCAACAGAAATTTTGTGATAATGTGTGGTTGCTTGTTTGACAACTGAACTCCTGAATGAAGGATGATACATTGAACGTTTGTAACCTTGTATTTCGACCTAGTATACGTAACGCATCGCTCCGCCAATTACAAAACCATGTGGTGGTTTAAATTGTATGCTGTGTTACTAGTAAATTCTGCTTTCAGAGCAAAAAATAAATCCGATTTCATTTTCACCCTTTCTGTGAAAATAGCATCATCCTTTCTTCAATCGTTTACAAATTATTGGTTTATAAATTTGCTCTTGACTTTTGAAACACCCTGTGCTTACCACTTGAATTAAATGCTCTAGAAATCTATTTCTGTCTAGTTCTTAATCTCAATTGTCTACATTTAGTATCAATGGTTTTTGGGAGCGACAACCAATTCTTTACAACCGATGCGAATTTACCCCTGTTCCGGTGAATGCTGAAGCTTTTGGGGGGCGCCGTGAAGACAAAATAGAAATATTTCAATTTAATTTCAAAAGCCAGATATGGCAAAGGGAAAATTTGTTCTAGAACCCAGAGGTATTGACCCTTCTTATGCCACTGTTTAATACTTCTAATCCAAATAATCCACGTAGTTTTCGGACTTCAGCTCCATTTGGCGACAAATTTTTGGCGATCTTTCGGCTACTTCGTCCTGGATCCGTCAGATAAGGTATGACGGAGAATTGTACGGGAGCGAGCAAAACGAGTCATCTGTCTTTTCTCATTATCTGTCTGGTAATCTTTTTCCCCGACATGTCCCACTCAGATGAGGGGGAGGGGGGAGGCTTCCTTTGTTGGATGTCGTCTCCTGCCTCCCTCCCCACGACCACCCGCGGCTCCGTGCAGCCCAAATTTAATCTTCAGATCGAAGATGTGAAAACTGTCGTAAAATTGCTCAGTACTCTCTGAGAGTTTTTGTTGGTGCTCGTCAGCGCTATCGTTAGCATTTATCTTGATTTACTTGTAGTTTTTTTACGAGTGTTTTTCTGTAAAAGGCTTTCCTTCTTTAGCTTTGGCGGGTGGGAGAAGGGCCGGTTCTTTTGATGTTGGCGAGTGTTGAGAGAAATTTTTCTTTAAGTGACAATGCTGAAGTTTCTTAGGAGAATAAAATATTGCACTTTCAGTACTAAATCAACAGTAATGATGTACTTTAAACACTGGTTCCGCAGAGCTCCTTGATAGTTATCTAAATGATACTTGCTTATGACGATTTATGTAGATTTTTTAAACGCCTTTGGCTGTATTTCATCGTTTCTTATGATGTTGTTTACAAGAGAACTTTTATTCTGTTTCCTGTAATAATTCATATTTGTGCAGTTCTATCTTTCTAAATGCTCTGAGTATGAACCTGTTTCCTACGGGGCAAAATGCATCAAATCTGCAATTAAGTAATTTCTTAACCTCTTAACAGCTTAGTGTTTTGTACTATCTACTTAGATGCTCCTCCCTCTGTTTCTGAATGCGTTGTTATAGAACTCTTGAGATGTTTTTTGAGGATAAAATCATTAGAAATAATCTAATTTACGGATACAGATACATAGACGATTAGTTTATTTTAAATTCTGACAACTTAGATTTCATTATTAATTGCTATCCAAAACAACTTAATCTTAATAAAACGAACTCTCATCAAAATAAAGGTACCTTTTTAGATATTAAAATTGAAATTACTAAGAAAAAAACTTTGATTGGCCTGTTTGATAAAAGAGCTGAATTTAATTTCAAGTGCAAAAATCTTTGTGATTATCATTCCAATATAGATTCTAGAGTTTTTAGAAACGTAATTTTTAGCCAAGCTAACAGAATTTAAAAAATCCACAATAATGGAAATGATTTTTTAATGGTTTCCAATATTTTTGTAAAGACTCTCAATGAAAACTATTTCCCTTTTAATATTCACGGCATTAAAGATCTTATCCTTGAAAGTAGTCTGGAATATACAATCTAAAAAAAATTCACATTCATTGAGGCATAGATGGAAACTAAGGGCTTATTTTTATTAATATGTCTAAATAGTTTCATTCCTTACAAAATTCCTGTTTTTACTTCTTCTGTTTTGTTTTTACGAATATAGATGGCACTATGGGACTAGTGTTTCTTTAAAAATTTGCTGATATCTTTTTTTAAAAAGAAAGTTAGCGTGGGTTTTTGATTATGTGAGGGCATTTTTTTTTCTCTTTTTTCTCTCTTCTGGGCATGGGGAAAGTTTGTGATGGCTACCTTTAAAAAGCCAGATGGCTAATATTATTAAATCAACCTTATTAGCGTTTTTACGTTTGTGTTTTGTTTTCCTATTTCTTTTGAAATAATGGGTTTTTTTTGTAGAGATCTCCTTTGTCTTTTCTCTTTTTTGGAAATTTCGGGCTAAGAGAAGCTATACTTGGGAAATTTTTCTGTAAGAAGCTTGCATTACTCCAATTATTATTTTGAATCCATTTTGAATTAGGTCCTTAGCCCTTGAAAAATGGACCAGAATGGATTACTTGTTTGTTTGTTTTTTTGATTACCTCTGAGTTTATCTTTGTTTTTTGGCTTTTTTGTATGATATTGATTTCCCTTAGATGTTAATGGATTCCTGGTCATTTTTGTATTGAGTTATAGCATCTATGAATGCTTTAATTTTAGCTTATAAATCTAAAAATGACACAGTTCGTTGCACGAGTGGAGCTCGGGCAAAACTGTTAAGGAGGTTACAGGAAAACAAAAAAATAATTGCAGAATTTTATTTGTCTCCAACAATTGTAGAATACTGTAATCGAGTGTCAACTTCAAAATTCACACAGCTAAAATTTAGAGTTTAAAACATTTTTTTACGATTACACACGGGATTTTTTAAAGTATCAGTTAAGGACACAATTCCAGGTGGAGTCGTTGATTTGGAGCATTTTAAATTACGCATAAATGTCACGAATTTCTCTGAATGAGGAAGTTCTGTCTGGTGGATGGTCTAGAGGTCAGCGAGCTTCGCTGTTGTATGTAGAACTTCTATTTTGGACGCTGGTCAGTGAAAACATATGAAGGACAGGATCACGGCAATTTTATATTAAGAAATGTTGAATAAAACAATAACAAGTGGTTCTTAGTTGTTCCTAAAATTGTTATCTTTTACCATTATCATCCATAATCTATAGAGAACATGTTATCTTCCGCCTACAATTCTGCTGCACTTGCCAGACTGCAGCAGAACTGTTTTTAAATGAGCAATGAAAAAGTGTGTGATGAGTCAGTAATCATCTTAAGTTGTTGAGCGATACTTCATCTAGGAAAAATTTGCGTAAAAAATGTCATTGTTCGTGAAAAGGTTTTTATATAAACACAACCGGACAATATATAATCAATATTATAAGCAAGAAAGTACTTACGTAAAACCCAGACATTACTTACATACCAGAAATCGTATAATTATCTAAAACACAGTATCAACACAATTTTTTTTCTATTAAACGTTTTGGTGCAAAGTAACGCGGAACATTTTGAGGAGGATTTAAGAATAAATTTTCAAACTGATGTTCCGAATTCTAATTACTTAAATCGTTGTTGATGAAAAAAGAATAGCATTCTATAATTCCAGGATGCTATTGTTAGCTTATGAATATGTGGAATCGATGGAGACAGCAAAGAATTCGAATCGAATCAGCTCGTTGAATTTTCTCCACTAAACAGGCCAGTGTCCGTAGAGTCCATGTATGTTAAATCTAGATGTATTTTAAATATTCTTGCAGCACAGTGGAATGTAAAATTGGAAAGCGAGTTGCTTGTTCAGATATTCTAATCCCTTCCTATAAACATTAAATTAGTTTCAATATGAAGGTGGTTTAGGAATAAGACACGAGTGTCGGTTTCTGTATTGTCTTCATTATTTGGACGCTGTTGAAAATTATAAAATACTTCCTCAACAACACAATGTCTAAATTTAAAATAGGATACTAATCTGGTAGTTTAAATCAAATTCGTAAGATAATACAATTCCATTTTGCGGGCAAAGCCGATGTAATATTCGCGATTTGTTATAGAAAACAACTACCTGATAACTTATTCGACGAATAATAAGTACGTTGAGGAACATTGTTAATAATAAATGTGGGTCTCAGTTTCCGTTATTTATTTATTAGGAATTATTAAACATCACAAATTAAATAATAAAAAGATGTTTCGCTTAAAGGCCTTCGTTACAGAAAATAAATGCTTGATAACTCATTCTATAAATAATAACTATGTTGAAGAACATAGTAAATAATACCTACAAACAATGCAATGCCATTTTGGCATTGCCGATGTGATATTGATTGATTACAGGAAGCAATAATCTGATAATTCGATAAACAATAAGCATGTTGAAAAACATAGTCAGCATTAAAATAATGAAAAATAAACTTGCTCATTGGCGATGTGATGATATTCATTGATTTCAGACAATAACTATCTGATAACTCATTCGATAAATAATAATCGCATCGAGGAGCTAGTCAATAATAAACTTTGCTTTACGTTTGCTTTACTTATTTATTCATAATCATTAAACAGAACAAAAGAAATAATGAAAAGATGCCGTTTTGCTTGAAGACATTTTCCAACATTCCGCGAAATGGTTGTTTGCATTATTTATGTGTTGTTTGAATGAATGGAATTCTATATCTCAGAGAAAGTAGTCTACATGTTTAATAGAGTTCTGAATTAAGTCCCCCTCCCTCAATCAGGTTCTTAAGTGAACAAAAGCACGAGTGAAACTTGAAATGTGAGTCTTCGCAATTAACTCTCCGCTTGAGCGAAAAGGTCCTCTCAATTAAGGAACAATTCATTTTCTGGAATGAGCCTCCATACTTGTCAACTCGCTTTGTTACTCAGATTAAATGCCCCAGCAATTTACGTATCTAATCCAACACCGGGGCGCATTCGTTTGCTAATCTTCCCCACTTGTCTTGAAAATGTTTTATTAATGAACCTTGCTTTTACCCTGCCACCGCGAATTTAACGGCCTAATCCTTGCCATTTGGTAAGGGAATTTTTCCTCCAGGTTAAGATTTTTATTTTTATTCCAGTTAAAAAAAGTCAACTTTACTTTAAGATTTTATTCAGATGTCAAAGGGGGGAAAAGCATAAAAAAAGTTTTGTGTATTTAAAAAAGAATGGTCTCGCATGAATACTTAATTCGAGGATCAAAAACTTTAATATTTATGAAGTTTTCAAAAGTCTTTCACGTGAGCTCGTTAAAAGATTTTGGAAATTAATGAGTTCTGTGTAAAGAAAAGACTGCGCTGTCTCTACCGTTTTGGACTTGGGTTCAATGGTTGGATTTTCTTCATGTTCTGCTCAGCCAACTTCTGGAAATGAACGCTGTGTAAATTTTGAACTTAAGCAAACTATCAGACTCATGTAGGTTCGTTTAAAAATAATAGTTTACAAACTGCAGAATATTCTATTTACTTTAAAAGAATTTCGTCTGTTAGCCGCGCAATTTTGCTTTTAAAAACATTGGACTTTTGGTTTTACGAAATAATTATTTGCATTTTTTATATAACCTTTTATTTATGAATAGATTAGGTTAATAAAATTAATGTGAGCTAAAGTTTAAAATGTTTGATAATTTTTCTTGTTATAAGTTTCGTTTTAGATTTTTCTTTTGCTCATTTTTTCTTCCCTTCTTATGAACATTCATTGCTGCTTCCATGATCACACTTAATACAGCTGACACAAATATACGCTGAGTTTTAAATTTCTCTTAAAATATTTTTGTTACCTATGAAAGCGTATCAATTTCATTCTATGAACTAAATTTAAATGTGTTCAGTAATTACCTTTATGGAGCATGGTTGCTGAATAAAAAGTGTTCGAAGCATTGAGCATGTGTTCGTTTAACAAGCATCACTACTTATATAAATTTTTTGAAATTTCAAAGAGGAAGAAAATACTCAAAATTTTCGGAACAAATAACAGATATTTCTGAATTTTTTAAATATCTGATATAAGCATAAGACCACATGATCTACCAAATGTGAGAAAAAATTAAGAATTATTCGTTATTTGTTGCGAAAAATTGAGTCTTTTCTTCCTCTTTTGAATTTCAAAGAATTGGTGTAGGTGTTGTTGCTTGTTAAGCGACGATGTGTCAATTGAACGGTTCCACTTGGAAGAACAAATCGGAAGTAATGTGGCTGAAAGGGAATTTGTACAAGCCTTGAATGGTTTTGGATCCAAAAGGGGAGGTAAGGAGGTATTTAAACAACTTTAACTAAAAAAGGAATACGAAAGAAAAAAAATATTATTTTAAAGGTTTATTAATATAAATAAATTAATTAAGGTAAAGTAAGGTAAGTTATAAATTTATTAAGGTAAGGAAATTGCTTTGCCAATTTGCATGAAGAGTATAAGAAGGATGGAAAATGCTTTTGTATAATCTCTGTATAAAAAACAATTAAAACGAAGATAAAACGAAAATTTTAAATTAACAGGAGGAAACTCTAGGTTAACATGATTTAGTTGGGAGCTTAATTTTGGTATGAATGTGCTCATCCACCTGATTATTTAAAAATAAATCACTCTAGAATGAATTCTGCGATTGAGTGGTAACTATCGAATTGGAATTTATTTCTGCAATACCTCAGCAACCGACCAGTTTTTAAAATAAACAAGAATAAACCTTTTACACGATTATGCATTTCTTATTTGAGTAGTAGTAGGGTCAGGCGTGGAAATTGGGAACAAGTAGCAATTGGGAGCGGTGACTACAGTGCTCATTGGAGAGGCCCTAGCGAACTGAAAAGCATGTGCTTTGGCTAAAACACTCTAGAGGAAGAAGGGAAATACTTTCCTGCTTTTTTCAATGTTATTTGGTAGCATTTGTTACCTTTAATTAGCAGCCTTGTTCAGAAAAATGAAATTCAAATTTCTTAAATTTCATTATTCGCTCTCTACGCAGGTTATATGCAATCTAAGTTGCTAAGTTATATATTTCTTTGACCTGTAGGCTATAACGATTACGAGGAAACTTCAATTTTCGTTTTTGTATTTCATTTTGAGGAACAGGTTAGTGTTCTTACTAACCCCTGACAATTTTTGCTGTCGGGTAATTGGGAACAGGCTTCTAATGTAACAAAAACCTATATATTTTTAAAGTATTTGGAGTAATTTGTTATTTGATAGGAAGCAGTTTTATGTCTAGAAACGTGGTTGAGTTCAGTAGCATCAGTAAATTTCACTGTTTTATGTCAAATTAACAATCAACATTTTAAAACAGTTTACCTGTGATCTACATACGTATTACATTTTACGCATGAAAGTTGTTTGCTAATAATGATATGGAGCCGTTCGACTTCAAGCATGGAAGAAAACAAGAAACTGATGACGAGAAAGAAGAAAACGTGATGCTGATGGAAGAATCTGAAGATGAGGATTTTGGCTCTTTCCTACAAGAAACGGAGGCTGCGGAAATCGAGGAAGTAATTTATTTGAAATCATCCATGGCTGATTTTTTAAATAAATATATTTGTTTTGGAATATAACGTTGGAGATACCAGAATGAAGGCACATTATTCAAACGTGTGAAGGATTCAAGAAGTTGACCTTGGTGAATTGGATATGACAGGTTTGAAGACCACCAATTCGGCTAAATCAAAATTTGCTTGGTGAATGACCAGTTTGCAATTTCCGAGAGTAGTCAAATCTATACTCCCAGATCGTATCTTTGAAGTAGATAATAGGAAAGAACTATTTGGTTTTCAGGTAGTGTACATTCTAAAGAGAAATTAGTAGCATGATGAATTGAAAGTTCTATTCCAAATGGAAAATCTACTTCCTACTACTAAATTGAACCATTTGCTTCTACTAATTTTTATGTGTGATTTTTTAAGTCTTACCTATTTCTTATAGTGTTTCCATAATATTCAATTATTTCAGTTTAGATAAAGAAACATTTCGCGAATTGTCCCGAAAACCTTGAGTTAGATTTATTATAAATTATACCAAAATGAAGGTAGTAAATAGTTATAATAGTTTATATGCGATATTCCATGAAATAGAAGATATTTTTGCTGAAAAGCATTCAAAAAACGGTATTTTGTGATAATTGGGAAAAAGCAGTTAAATGCATTATAAGGCAATAAATATACAGTAGTTTCCAATAATTTCAAATATTTCCTCTTGAAATCATTCTTTATCAGAAGCCGAAAAAAGTGTTCCCAATTACCCCATAGTCTCTGGGGTAATTGGGGTAAAATAAGAACTCTCCTAAAAGTGATGTTAATTAATTATTAAATTATTTTTGAAAGTAGGCATTGTTTAATGAACCCAATAGAATATTTTTATGCACTCACAAAAGATATAGATATCTTCTCCATCGCATACTATCCTTTTGAAGATAAAAAAAAAAATGACAGTCTGCAAAATTCGTCTCCAATTACCCCATCTGACTCTATATCCGGATATTACTAAAACACTTGAGGTTAAGGTATACTTCCCAAACGTGACAACTTCCTGTTGGTGTTTTCGATTTAACATACTATATTAAACCGTGCTGTTTAAATATACTGAACAATAAAATGTGAATCTAAATATATTAGAAATAAAATTGTTCCTTACTTTACACCAATCATCGGCTTGCTAGGTATTTCAAACTGCCAGTGGGCTCCACTGGATTTTAAAGTCCAATGGCGTAGCAAAGGGTGAATGGGAGGATAAATGTTCCATGCGCCAATCATTCTTGGGGGGGGGGGGGGCAAGAAGTGAGTAATTTTTCCGGGTTTTTTTCACATTTTTAAAGCTAAAAGTCAACGAGTGATACTGAGAGGGGAGCGTAAAATAAATTCTAACGTCTTGGGTGCCTTTTATCCTCGCTACGCAGCTGATGATGTCATTGCATTTTTATTATAATTTTAAAATGTGAAGCCTAATAAAAGTTGCGGGTCATCTTCCCTCAGCAACATCATATTGGAACATGGTTCTTAAAATAATTATGATATGAAAATACAGAGGGTATCAGAGAAAAACAATGAAATGTGGAAGTGCTAACTGGGTTCAAATAGTTTTTCGCACTTATTAAATCCGAAGAAAATCCAATAGATAAATAGGCGAAACTGGAAATATCTGTATATTTCTAGAAATCCGTATATATTTTATAACCATCATCATGTTGGCACTTAATTATAAAAATAATTAAGATATGAAAATAAAGAGACGTAACAAAGAAGCACAATGAAATATGGAAACTTTAACTGTAGTCGGTAGTTTTTCGCACATTCTGAATCCAAAGAAGAAATTAACGAACAAAGAATAGAAAAAATTCGAAATCCCTATAAATCTACATCGAAACTACGATATTACAATTTTCTTTAGGACAGAGAAAAAAAATTCAGAATGTTTCCAAATTGTCACAATCTGCATTTTTTTTCCTCTCTGGAATGACAAACAGATGCAACCTCTTTGTCATCTGCAAGAAGTGGAAAGCCGATCTTCCATAATGAAGTGAGAGTCGAATCCCCTCTCTTAAATCCGTTAACTTCTCGAATGCGCGTACTTATCGGGCTTAATGCAGCGAGTTCATTCCGGAAATCCATTCTTTCGCTCTCCCGAAGTCGCTCCCGTTTTGGGATTTTATCTCCTCCGGAAAACGGGATCCGTCCTCATCGGATTAATTCCACCCGGCTGGCGTTTGTATTTATCTTTGGGGGATTAATCTGGAAATTCCCTGCGCTCCATCGGATCCCTTCGTCTCTTCTGGAATGAAAAATTTTCCTGCAAATTTTGAAATTCACTTCGCACACGCTCCATTGGAGATTCTGGAGAATTGGAACTTCCATGGATGGATATAATGCGACAGTTCATTCGCATTTCGATGGTGTGTCTGTTCTCTGTGTGCTTATTGATGTTAACAGGTAATACTCTTATTTTCGTAGGATTAATAAAAATAACACAAAAATTCACGATTCGTAATCACTAATCTGGCTGTAAAGAATTCGATTACATGGATGTAAATTTGAAAGCCCTGAAGTGCCTCTACGTCATATTGTTAGAGTTGAAACCTGAAGAATGACAGTGGTAGAGAATGGAATTTCCTTTATTCAATTTTCTAAAATATTTTAAAATTACTACCTAAATATTTAAAAATATTTTTAGCACTAGTAAATTCAAATGCTACGAAATTTGTTCGAGATATGGTTGTTTGAGTTGGCGCCATCTTAGAACTGGATCCAGGAGATAATTGTCTTAGTAGCTGCATTGGGACAAAGTACTGAAGCGAAAAGTTAAAGCATGCTTTGAAGTGGCTTATTTTATTGTAAAATCAGTCTGAATTATTTAAGAACATATAAATTTACAGATTTAACATTGAAATATTGCATATCTCCCTTTCTTCGGGAATTAATATTCCTGCAAATTTTTAAATTCACTTCATGAACGCCCCAGTGGAGAATTGGAGGTCCCATGGATGGATATAATGCCATAGTTCATTCGCATTTCGATGTTTTGCCTGTTTTCTGTGTGCTTATTGAGAGTTTAACAGGTAATACTCGTAATTTCGTAGGATTAATAAAAATGACAGAAGTGCGATTCGTAATTACTAAACTGTCTGTAAAGAATTAGATTTTCTTGAAGTACATCTACATCAAATTGCTGAAGAGTTAAAGTTCGACGGATGGAAGTGGTGGAATACTGAAGTATTTTGAAGCTTCTTTTTCAGTTTCCTAAAATATTTGTGAGATAACTACCTAGCAGGTGCAATTTCAATTCTTAAATTATTTCGATAATATTTATTGCATTCTGGCAAATTTTTGTAATAATAAATATTTAAGAAACTTTTTTCTGGAGCCGATTTATTTCAATTATACACATTGCATACTGAACAATTTTTTTGGTAATTAACATTTAGGACACTTGCCTTTCCAAGCTAAATAAATTCTAGAATTTTAAATTTGTCTTTTGCTACAATCAGCTAAAAATCTCATCGCCAATTCTTTCGATGACCTACCATTATTCCTCTTTACTCTGCTTCCGTATAAGATTTTATTTAATATATTTTTTTCTCTTATTCGTAAATGGCATTTTCCTGTCGATTCTAATGAATGCGAACGATTTCGAGTCGTTATTATTATTGCATTTTGATATAAATCCTGAACGACTGCATATTTCCTGCTTTCTTCATGTAACAATAACTTTTTCAAAAACAAACTTGCATAAAATTTATCTTCAATATTTTAAAGTAACTTGCATTTAAATTCTTAAATTATTTCAATAACACTTTTTGCATCCTCCTGTCGATTCTAATGAATATGAACGATTTCTAGTCATTATCGCATTTCTGATGACTTCAGTAACTTCTTCATAAACGAATTTACATAAAACTTTTCAATATTTTGATTTAAATTCTTAAATTATTTCAATAGTACTGGTTGCATCTTACAAAAAATTGTAATAATTAATATTTAAAACGTACCTTTTGAAGCTAGGTAAATTCAGGAATCGTCATGTGTACCTTTTTGCTACAATCAGCTGAAAAGCTCATCGGCATATCTTTCGATGATCGACAAATAATCCTCCTTACGGCTGCTTCCGTATAAGATTTTATTTGATATATTTTTCTCTTATTGTAAATGGCTTTTTCCTGTCGATTCTAATGAATACGAACGATTTCGAGTCATTATCGCATTTCGAGATGTATCCTAAACGACTGCCTTTTCTAATGGCTTCTTCATGTAACAAAGTTTCGTAAAGAAAAAGAAACGCTTAAAATGAAACCCTTTTATTTGAGAATCAATAGATTTTTCCCGTATTTCAGAAGGTTCTTTTCGTAGTTCGGAATATGAAATGTTATTGCCTTTTTAAATTTTCCGAATCAACTCTCTTCTTATTCTCCGTTCGCTAATGGTTTTTGAGTGCTTTTAACAGTTGAAAGACGGGGACCCATTAGCTAAAGCTTCTCGGAATCTGTGTCTTCGCTAAACCGATGTCTGCATTGAAAAGTATCTAATTAACGTAGCTTCTTAACAAATGTTGCAAATGTAGTTATTGAATTTCGACGATCTGTCCAATGAATATTCATTTTCCGAGGGGACGGCTCAGGGAATGCTAAGCTCCAATTAAAGGAAGGAAAGCCTGGTTTTTATATTCTCTTTCGAATTCATTAAATTCTTTTGCAGCTGATGATTTATCAAAGAGGAAATTTCATGAATTCTTGGAAAAAATGATAAAAATGGAAAAAAATGTTATATAAAAACAGCTTTTATTAGTGCACTAAAACTAAAAACTATTTTTTTTATATAAAAAATCTGGAGGTTAAATCAAAAATCGCAAAAACATGAAGCTCTGATATAAATTCTCCAAGTAAATTGGAATTTTAATCTCATTCATAATTTATTTTAATTTTTATTCAATGCTTAGGAACTTTCTTTCTTAAAGTATTGGTTAAAAATTCAATCCTATATTTTTTAAAAAATTGGTAGGTTTTTCAAATTAAATTGCACATTAAAATGGTTCCAACTTTTTGTCCCGGTCAGAACAAGTGGATTCTGTTCAAAAGAGATTGTAATAAAATTTCTAATCCATTATAATGACTTTCATTCACAGCTGAAGAATAGGTTGAACTATCTTGATTAAAAAAACATTATATTAGCTAATGTTTCACATCACAAAACTGCAATATGAAGTTACAAGATAAGAGGATAAAATGCGTATTAAGAATGAAAAGATCTCAGTTCCAGAGTTTGTTTCGTTCATGACGTAACATGAAGTTGCATGAAAGACATGCATGGAACGTCCTCTGGTGGAGGAAGTCCAATTTTGACTAAAATGCCACGTGATATAGGACAGTTCAGTTATATCAACAGTATTCATTGTGGCTTAATTTTCTTATTATATTATTTTTTAATGCCTTACGCTTTTATGATGATTGCTTTGACTTATAGATTTTTTTAAACATTTTATATTTTTTGATGGACTAATAAAGGCGTGGGTAATTCAAAATTATTTATATTATTTTCTACTTTTTAGTCTTTAATATATTTAATAATTGATAAGTTTGATTATTATGAAATCTTGTAATCTGTTCTTTCTTTAAAATTTATTACCAGTACAAAGAAAATAAAACATTCAAATAAGGTTTTATTTAGTAATAAATGGAATGTTTTATAAATTTTAACGAAAGCAAGCAAGGTGGTATGTTTTTTTTTTTATTGAACACTATTGATGATTCAGTTAAGAGTGTATTGTCCAAGCTATCCTAATTGTGGTAGGATCCTAATGTATTAGAAGCTCTGTTTTGGATATTTTAATCATCGGGTACGCAAAATATTCAATAAATTATATTTCTTTCAGATTTATTAATTCGCACCATATCGAAGTAACTATTGTATCTGAAGCGATTATTCTCGATTAACCAATATTGAAAATTAGGTTAAAAGTCGCATTGTCCGTGTTTCCCTAATGGGATCGGAAACCATAATTTCAGAATTCCTATTCTCAGGTATCTGTTTAAATCATCAGGTTTCGTAAATTCTCAGTCTTAAGATTTATTATTTCGCACCATATTGAAGAATCACTTTTATCTTAAACAGTGTTTTGAAATAAACTTGCCTATTAAAAATTTTTGAGGCAACCATTATTCAAGGTGAAAAGCGATAAGAAAAGGGATCATTATTCATTTTTAACAGATCAGCTTTAGTAGTATCTTCCCTAAAACTTCCGGCGGATGGGGAAAAAAGGGCATTGAAATTTCCCTCCAGATTAAATTTTGGATAAATTGTTCACTACTGATGAAGATGCTTCTTTCACGATAAAATTTATCGTTACTCTCAGCACTTTGTGCGAAAAATCTATTTTTCAGAAAGTGAAGAAAAGTTAATTTCTGATATATTGTTTTAATTACTTTGCTTATCAATAAAGGCTATCACTGAAGCTATTTTATTAAATTTAGCTCGTTAATCTTATTCGAGCAGTTTTTTAGTTTTGAATAAATTGTTACCTGATTTAAAGCACTTTTCATATTTTTGCGTGGTCACATATCTCTTAATTTGTATTTTAGGTTTATTTAATAGAATTCTTTAAATCGAATAAAATTTGTTTTACTTTTTATAAGTGAGAATCTTAAGTTTTAGCTTACAATTTAAATTACGTATGTTAATTTTTAATCTAATCTATAATTTTATAAGAGGACTTGATCCGATCATAATCCGACCTTATAGCACAAAATGATATCAACAATATTGTATAAAAGATAATTAAGTTGCTTCTTCATGCACTAAAAAATGCCACTTAGCATCATCAAATTTTCTTAAGATTGATAATCTATGATATATTTTTTAAAAATTACGAAGTATTCTAATTTTTTCAAATTTCAAGGGTTTGGGGAGTTTTGGGGTTTCGTCTCATGTGAATCATATAGAGGTTTTCACATTTAGTTTTAAATGAGCTAAATAATATTTAAGATATATTTGAAAAAACGCTCTTGATGAGCGATTTAGCAAAATGAAGCATTTGAGGTATGGAAGGGGGAAAAGGAATGCCTGACGATACCGATCGCCACAGCAGAAGGTTACGTGTCCATACCACGTCCGGGTCACCACTGTGAATTTTGTGGCTATATACAACACGCATATTAACGAAGACTAACAAATACTAAACGAGCACATCACGAACCCTAACAATGATGCTGATACTAATCACTAGGAACAAAATGACAAAATTTATAGCCACTGAAAAAAGTAAAAATAGTAGTGAAAGTTGTTACCCTAGCCTCAGCTGTCGCACTAGAACAGATGATACTATAAAGGCTAACGATACCGATCGCCACAAAGGAAAAATTCACACTTACTTTTAGATTTTCTTTGTTTAATTTCCTTTGTAGTTCCAAGTTTATGTATTCATTAACTCCTCCGCTTTTTGTTTTAATGCAGAGGCATTTGTCCTTTTATTTTAGAGATATCAATTAAAAGTATCTGATAGTTTATCTAAGTGTTTAAATATTTTTATTAGTAGGATGTTTTATATCGTTTAAATATATTTTTCGACTTTGCAGTTTTTCATTCTCGGCCATTTATGCTTCATTTCCCATACAAAATGTAATTTATTATATGTAATAGATTAATTTGGTATCTCAAAGCGCAAAAGTCTCGACTTTTTCTCGTTCGACGCTTCGTATAAACCATTTTCCCCTTCGACGATAGAAGTGTTTTGACCCCGTGCGGTCAAATGACGAGTCTACCTCGTCATCGGTTTTTCTTGCCATACCGTACAATGACCAGCTATACTCGCCATGTGTCTAAAGTTACTTTTGAATATGACAGTGATTTGTTTAGTTTAAAATTTCTAATGTATTGAATCTATCACTATTGTATCCCATTTTATTACGTGTGTAAATATCACAGATCATTATCACATATTGTTTGCTGTTATAACTACTAGGTACAAGTCGCAGCCAAATTTTGTTAGCCAATCGGATTTCATTCCTATAAACATTAAGTGGGAACACAGGCTATTATACATTATCACTAAAGGGAAAAAAGTGATGCGAAATAAACACTATAATGAATAAGGATTTATTTTTTAACATTCTTTTTAAATAAAAAATTAAATGGTTATTTCATCTACATTTTTTTATGGTTAAATCGTACCGGAAGGGATTAACCAGAATCTAGAGAATGGTATGTTTGACGCTTTTTAAAAAATTTAAGGCAGTGGCTCTCAATCTAAAATGCTTTGTATTGAAAATAAATGAACGATTATTTTGATCCTGCCAGTTTTTTTCGCTTATTGGTAATCCTATCGAAAATATTTGGTTTGCTGGACTATTATAAAGCCCTTGATGCTTTCAATATTACCCGCCATCACCTGACTCGGTCGCAGCCTATCACGTATCAGGAAATCAAAACATTTTACGCTTTATAGCATATAAATTTTTTTCAACAGAAGTTATGCAGTGGTATGTTTCACAGTATTTACGCTAACTTGTAGTTGCGAATTCTAACCCTTCCCTAGACTATGATCCCATTAGGTATCACCCGAGTAACGTCTTTTTCTGTACTTTTTCGCTTTTAATTTGGGCTGGAGATGATTTCATGGGGACTAGAAATTGTAACCTGATGTGGTTACGAATGAATAATGAATAAATAATTGCAACTAATTAATTAGTTAAGAAAATAATTAATCTGTAATAAATTAAGCATTTAAATGCGAAATATTGCCAACAAATAATACTTTTCGCCGGAAAGGGTTAATCGAAGATGGGGTTGTATTAAAAATATATATATACGATTATCTTGATGGTGCCAATCTTTTCACTTATTGATACTTCTATCCAAAATATTTAGATTGGTGGACTTATTAGAACGTCTTGATGCTTTCAAGACTCTTCATTCAATATTAACCGGCATCACTTGACACAATGGCAGCCAATCATCGACTGCCAAAAAAATTGGCCAGCCTCATTCTAACTTGGTCCTCGAGTGTTTTTCTTGCCTTTCTCCCACGGAACGAAAACACAAAATACACTTCGTTCTTGTTTGCCTGACGGCAATATTTACTCTGTCCGTCCGCTATTACTTCTACGGCGCTTATTGTGTGTCGTTTCAGTACCTGCCTGGATGACATAACAAACAGTGAATGGTAGGCTCTTTCTGCTTCATTTTCTGTCCCTGATCAAACCACCCATGAAGAAAAAGCTTCGTTTTATCGGCCGTGTATTGGATTCTTTTGTTGCTAAGTGAAGAATGGGCTAAGTGTTTCTGGATGAGCAGTGATTTGATATTTGTTGATTATGACGTTGATTGGTTCGCATGTGGTGCACGCCTTTGATAGAATTGTTGAATATACAGAAGGATGCTTTATTAAATAGTAACATGAAGAAATGGCATACGATGTGGCTAGCGGCAATTCAGTGGCGAATGTCGCGTGTTTCTCGGGGGGGGCATAAAATTTTTGTATGGTCGTGACCTCATGGCTTATGCAAGTCAAATCACTAACTTCACTTACTTGGCAATAAGAATCACAAAGGACACTACAATACTTTCGGTAATTTAATAAAAATACTATGAACTAGCCAAAAAATGTTTTCGACCGCGTTAAAGCTACAAATACAAGTGGAATGCCTGCAAAAGAGGAAAAATTTTCGAGCCTGTCAAACCAGAAAGCAATGCTGCCACGTTTTCTTTTTAAATGGAGAGTAAGAACAAACAGATGTAGTGATTTGAAAAAAAAATCAAGAATTTTGGTTTAGCTCTGGGGGGCTGCAGCCCCACAGCGCCCCCTCTGGATTCGCCACTGCGATGTCTGAGAAATTGATCAACTCCTTTGTACTTGTATGTTGGGTGGTGCATCGCTGTAACACTTTTGATACATTTCAATATTTATAAAAATCATAACCTCCCCCAAATCGCAAGTTAATTTTTAGGGATTAAATCAACCAACAATTAGATTTTTCAGTTTCCGAAATTACGAACTGAACCCTTATGCTCACACGTGTTATTATTATTATTCATTTTGGATATCTGTATATTATTATTGTTTTTAACTCAATTTGTCCTAATATAGACCAACATGTTCATGACAACTGGTTTCTTATCACATCGAGAATATTTAACTGCTAATAAAAACTTTAAAAATTAAAAAAAATCAATCATATAAGCAAGGTTTAAAAGAAGTGCGTAAGTGGAGGATGATTGAAAATATTTATTTTAAAACTTTTTTTCTCTCGCTTTTTAACTTGCCTTTTTGTTAAGATGGAATTTTATGATTCATTTTCACCCACTTTCTGAAGTACTAGAGTTCTGAAATTTTTTAAAGTTATGTATTCCTGATGAAAATACAATATTTTAATATTTTCAGAACCATTTAATATTTCATCAACCAATTGCGCTTAATCTTATTTAGTTTTGATTTAATATGAGAGGTACCAAAGTAATTATAATATATGAATTAAGAAAAAATATTAATGAATAAAAAGTGGAAATTAATACAAATAAAACGGTTTTTACTAACACGCTTGTATTGGTGTACTAAAAAGCTGATAATAATTTTTATATAAAAAATGTGAAGGTCCAAACAGAAATGTCAACGCGTGAGGCTCTAAAAATTATACGATAAAGAAATTAAGCCCAAATGAATATTATAAGAAAGAAAAATTCCTAAGCATTCATTAAAATATATTATGATTGTGATTAAAATTCCAAATAATTTAGAGTATCTCTGCACCAGGCTTATATATATATATATATATGATATTTTTTAACTTTCTTAAATCATTTTTAACGACACCTCATTTTAATTACTTCTACTTCCATCGTAATAAGGGCACTACAAACATTTTTTCGAGCCACGAGTCTTTCCGGGGAAGTTCCCTTCTCTGGGTACTTAAACTTTCTGCGCATTCATATCTTCCCTTTTTGATTTTAAAATGTAAACGAACAACAACGTCCCGCTGGTTCGCGCGTTACCTTTCCTAGTCTGGTCATGGATACTCGTATAATACGATTATTTTAACTATTGAAAAGTAACCTATACTATTGTCTACGATGGAATAAAATAAGATTGAACAACTACTGTTTTTTCCTTTACCAAAATGGATTACACCTCACCTTCATTAAAGCTTGATCTTATCTTGATATTATCTTGATTTGAAACGGTACTCAAGGAACTCGTGTTTTATGAAACTATTCTCTTAATTAGAATCATCAGAAAATCTGAAGAAGCTATTTTGATGTTAATTTGCTGCAAAATAATTGTTTTGAATTAAAAATGTTTTAGATGTTAAAAGACTGATGTCACTAAAGAATTGCATTTTTAATCAATGATAGCTCTTTGGCATAAACAACGGAGAACAGTATAACCTTTTCATGGAGTCAACAAACACTGAAATCTTATACTGTAATTTTAGCGCAGTTAATTATCTCGATTTCGAAATGTCATTTTGAAAACAATCTTGTAGACCTTGTTTTCGAGAGCTGTTAAAGTTTTTCCTGTGTTTTAAGAGTATTTAATTCAAAGGGATTAATTAATCTTAACATTTGTGAGAAGTGATTATTTGAGTGAGCAACCGCTGTGAATAGCTCTTAAAGTGCACAAAATTGATTTTATCTTATCTTTCACGATAACAATCTTTTGAGTGTAGAAGAGTAGTTTATTTTGGATAGTTCATCCTCTTTTAAAGTTACGAATTTCGATCACTTTAAGAAGTTATAAATGTAATTACAATTTGCAATGAAATAATCAATCCAGAAAACTGGAATTAATGAAGTGTACTTAACTTCAATTTCTTTTCATCAAACTTCACTCAAAAGTAACCGAAAACAATCCAGAAATAAAACAAATTAATTAAGAAATTAAGGAGCAAATATACAAAAAAAAATAATTGTGGAATTAGTAACAAGTTAAAAAGAAATAAACAGTTAATGCATATAAAATATAAGTGATGCATGACTGTAGAAAGTTAGTCGAAAATTAGTGTGGAGTTTATTTACAAGATAGAAATGAGAATAATATGAGATAAAAAGAAATATTTAGTTTCGAAGACGAACAAAAAAAGGGATTAAAAACTTTAAATTTGAAGCATTAAATGGAAAATGAAGCAAGAAAATAAATGAAAAGAAAGCGAGCCGTGTACTTCCAAAGGCTGATTAAATGGGAAGGTTTAAATAAAATGAGTAATAAAATAAAACTAAACAAATGATAAATATTTTCACTATAAATTACAAAAATAAAGGGCCAAAAGATTAGTCGAAATTGATACTGATAAACTGTCCAACTATTTAACTTGAAAGTACAAAAATTACCTGCAAGTTCATAAATTCTAATCTAAAGAAAAATTTCGGTTTCATCTATAATTTATTATCTACACTTCCGTCCTTATTTCGTTCGGTAAAATAAGGCTACTTTTTTACATGCTGTCAAATTCTGCATTTCGTTTGATATCTTTTTCAATGCATGTTTTTTTTTTACTCTGAAGCAATGGGCATAAAAATTATATGCTGTACCGGTCTGGGAATAAATTTTTCATAAATCGTAGTGTGACATATTCGTGGATTTCGCACCAAGAATGGAGCATGCGCACTGCAAATGAAAACTGCACCACCGTGAGGTGTGAACTGTAGCGAAGTTGTCTGAGCTGAGAGACGATCCAATAAACATTTATCCAAACCCCTGAAACTAAAATTAATTGATAATCTAAATGTATCCATCTTTTAAGTATTCGGTGCTTGTCTTATATGAATGTCTAATGCCCATTGGCTCGTTAACTTGTGGCATAGTAAATATCATTTTATCATTTGCTATTGATTAAATATTTCTTGGCACCGTCTTACGCTAATCTTTTATCAGTAGCGAATCCAGGATTTGGGTCGGGGGCGGGGGGCTGAGGTATAAAAAGTTTTGTATCGTCGTGACGAATGTCAAATCTTATGCCTTATGTAAGCCAAAACACTTTAACTTCGCAGACTGTACTCACCTTACAATAAGAATCATAAAGAACACTACAATACTTTCGATAATTTAACAAAAACACAATGAAATAATTAGCACAAATATGTTTTTGACCATGTCAACGCTGCAAATACGAGTGGAAGGACTACAAAAGTGGGAAAACTTTCGAGCCTGTCAAAAACCAGGAAGAAATGTTTTCACTTTTTTAAAAGGGAGATTGAGAAAAAACAGCTGTAGTGATTTTAAATAAATTGAAGAATTCTGGTCTAGCTCATGTGGGGGGGGGTCTGCAGCCCGATAGCCACCCCCTGGATTCGCCACTGTCCTTTATATTTAGTAAAACTGAAGCATCTTGCATTTTTCAATTCTGAGATAATTATTTCACTTATATGAAAAGAATCTTGCTTATACCGATGGTATTGAAAATTACCATTCTGTGTGTCTCATTGAAAAATGATCAGTGCTTCTCATCGCTGTTTGTATTTTCAACAGTCCTATCAAAATGCGACTAATGGTTAAAATGTGTGTCTATAATTTTTTATAAATCTATGTATTCCAATATTTCTCCATATTTCTATTGCTTCCTCATAAATTTTAGATTTCCTTTCGATTAAAGTGAAACTTTGATTCTTGTGCAATATTTTATATTAACCTAATATATTCGCAAATGTCAGAAGTCTATAATATTCAAAGAATTTGTCTAATGCATGATTAGTTTTTCCTTTGTTTTCTTTTACCATATAGTATATGCGTTGTTTAAATCTATCCATATGAAGATGCAAAATTAATAAAAAGAAAATGCGAGAAAATTTTTTGTTTCCTCTTTGAAATTTCCAGTCTTCATCCCGAAAGGTTTTCATTTATATGCCATTAACTTCTGCCTTCACGTCTATTGTTTCGGAAGCATCTCTTGCTTCCTAAATACACGGACTGGCTCCATCATTAAAATTCTATTCTAAATATTTTCAAAGCACCAGCTGCTAATGACAGTGAGAAGATGAGACGGTTTAATGCGATTTTCTCGTTACCTACTGTTTAGCATAAGGAAGGTTCGGTTGTCTGGGAAATTCCGGAGTTGAAAGGTTCTCTGTTTATATCTTATGGCAGTTAGTTTATATTGTGTAATATATATATAAATATATGCACATATTTCATGGTTTAAAATTTGCGCTCTCTCTTAGTATATAAACTGTGATTTTCAAAATAAATCAGTGTTCAATGTTTAATTCTGAAATTCTCTGTCTAGTTTGTAACTTCTGTAATGATCTTCTTACGAAATGAACTTCCGATGAAATTTGGTTGCTTCTTTGTACTCTAATTATATTTTTAACAGCATTTCATTTTTAGTGATATTGTGAGATATAATATTTATTTTAATTATTATTATAAAATAAACATTTTTCCTTCTCTGTTGACATTTTGAGCCTTCCGACTCAAAATGTATTAAACCATTTGTAAATCTGTTAAAATGAAAACACCCAAAATACGCGAGATCGTCTATTATTCCAGAACCAGAAATTATGTAGAAATATCCAGTCTAATGCTTAGTAGGTGTACCTTGCGCTTCGATTAAAACTATGAAAACCTCCAAAAAACCAGTTTAGTGCATACTCAGTGTACCAGATTTTTAACTTATGCTAGATAATAAAATGCAAAGGAGAGAGCCCACGATGTTCTTTATGTCAATTTACTTCTTTTTGCTATACTTAAACGATATGGCGATCTGTTCGACCGAAAATTCTTATATAGGATTGATGCGTTTAATATATTGGGTCGAGTGTTCTTCATCCATTAGTACAAGAGCTTCAACTGGTAGGCTTCTGTTTATTTTGTAGGTTAAAGAAAACGTTGATTAGCAAAAAAGGAGGAGAAAAGGACGAGAGTATACAAACTGAATAAACTCAGTCCAACAGCAGAATATCTTTTTGAATAGATGAATCTGTTTCATTCATAAGTAGAACAACTTAAACTCTATGATGAACGAGACTCGGTAATCATTAATTTTTCAGCAAGTCCAAGAAACTGTATCAATTTGATATCATTATTAATGCTCTTCACTTCAAAAGCCAGTCTAGAAATCTGAAATAAGGAGAATGAAAAAAATAGTCACTGATCTAGTATTCGGACATTCTATTGTTTAAGCATTCTTTTTCTATTGCACTTCATACTGTTACACTAGTACTGAATCCTGAAACCTTCTCCAAAAGAGGCCTCACAAAAGAGAATCCATTTGGATAATGCATTTTCAGATTCCGACTCAATTCCATTAGGTCCCTCTAACTTTGAACTTTTAAGAGATTACAGATTCCGACTCAATTCCATTAGGTCCCTCTAACACATTTCGGGGTGTCTCCTGTCCTTTGTTTTCATTTCCTTTCGTTGTTTTTCCCTGCCTTGCTTGTCCCGAGGGGAAAACAACTGTACAGGAGTCATCTGGAGTCGCTGTTCTCCCAAAACAAGAGACCCCTTTTTTTTTCCTTTTCCTAGTCGGAATTGGAATTGGGTCTTTTCCTCTGAGCAGCTGTCGGCAGGAAAAACAACTAGCCAGGTCTTTTCCTATTACGGGTATTAGGGAGTACATCCCGAAAGTCCATAAATGTTTGGTGCTCTCATTTTGTCTTACATAATGCAATTACTTCTCCTGCTCCCATCTAATATTTTCTTCGTTTTCGCTGTCAGAAACAACTGGTGTCATTGACTATGAGATAGATGCGCGGGCACATTTTTGCAGGTTATCTATAAATAAACCAAAAATATATAAAAGTCGTGTTTATTCCTTATAATACCAGTTTAAATTCATCTTCGGATGATGTAAATTGAACTACCTGCTTAAAGGATCCGATGGCCACTTGATAATATTTTGGGCATTTTACTAAAATGAGTCTATTAATAAGATAGTGTAACATCCAGTCCCAGATAGTCCAGACTGCTGTGACTTGGTGGTAAGGTCTTGACTTCGGGGCTTGAGAGTTTCACGTTCGAAACCCGGTTCACCAGAGGTCCACAGTGCACACGAACCTGGTACGTGCTAAATTCATCAGGATCAAACGACTTCACGCTTGCGCGGTGTGGAAGCTTGGGAAAGGGACTGCCGTTTCAGGTTTAATTTATCATCTATCCATCTATGGTTCAAAATTTCGAGATCTTCCCCGTATATCTCTTCTTAATGAGATGTAAATCTAAAAATAAAATTAATCAACCAATAATATTTTTCTTCCCCTCAAAGTACATTCCTTGAGAATCTTTCAGGAGTTTTGAGTTTCGAAAGGAATATTATTAAATAAATATTATTTAATACTTTATTAAATTTAAATTGTTAATGGTTTTACCTTGTTCATCAATAAATTCTTCAATTCATTTTACTCCGAACACGTTTAGAACAAAATATATAACCTAATAAGCACAAAATTGATATATGCGATTCTTTTAATTTTAGTAAATGTATTTTGACATAAACCACGCTACGTGAAATTTTTTCATTATTATCACGACATTTCCATAGCATTTTTGAAACAACAATGATTACGAACAAATAAGATTTTAATATCGTTTTGAGTTGAATAAAAACGTAACAGCTAACGTAATTTAATTATATATCATTTCCATTTATTGCTATTTTCCTTTCAATTTGTTCAAACAGTGTTTTGAGTTGCTCAGAAAGTTGAAATTTCGGAAATCCCTTCCATTGTAAGATTCCTGAAGTTTGAAATTGAAAAAAAGTTATTTACTAAGCTTTTCTTTTACTATATTGTTTTCACTGCAGTACGTAGAGAATTTGCAAGATAAAGTTTTAGATCTGAAAAATTTTATTTCGAATTTTGTGAAGTCGCACGAGTTTAGTTTTTGGAATTGGATAATTTGGAATTGGACGATGCTACGAATTTAAAACCGTGTATTTCTTTTCGTGGCTCCATCTATGATTGATCATACAAATCATTATAAATCGCGGAAAGGGTATTTTGTTAATTTGCTTATGATAAGCCATACAAATATTTCTTTGCGGAGTTTCGTGAGCAGAAATGAAATAGAATTATATTCATACCTAAAAAATCATTGTAAGCAATTGAGAATCTGAAAAGAAGATCTAGAAAAACATAAAATAAATTCAGAAAGAAAACAGAATTGATATTATAAATTAGTAACTGTTTTCCAGTGTATGAAAATCCACAAAAAGCTTCAGTCTTGTCCTACCAACAGGGATCATTTTAAGTTATTTTTATTATCAGAAGTAAAAATAATTGTCCCATCGTCATCAAAATAATCCTTCCTGACAGAACTAAGAACAAGCTTCTGAGATCCCAGAGTTAACAAATAAAAACCACAACCAAATTGTTTACCTCTTTAAAAGGAGGAACAATTTTAGCGAATTATAATATATCAAGTATATATCATAATACATAATATATCAATTATAATATATATTATATAATATCAATTTAAGTTTTTCTAAACTCTGCTCTGAGATTTCAAAATTCGGTATTCTGATCACACGTTTTTCAAGTTCTAATAATATTCCGAGGTACATTCCCACTCTACTAGAGCATATATAGCTTACTTACGATCAGTTTGGTGTAAATATGAGTATTTTTCGCTTCGACCACAGCTCTGCCATACAGTGACGTAGTTACCAGGGGGTATAGATGCCCCGGGCTTCTATCTTAGGGGACGTGATGGAATCGAAATATTACTGCGTTTATGTACTTTTTGAGGTAAAATATGATGAGGGACTGTAAAAATAATACAATTCTCCGGGCGGCATTTACACCTTCTAAGGTCTTGATGACGAATGGGGTAAAACGAATATCATATTTTCCCCTTTCTCTTGGCGCCACTTACCCACGCAACGCCAATGGCCAGGGTGACAAAACGTTTGCGCGTTTATGTCACTTTTTAAAGCCAAATACGATCAAGGGGCGAAAAAAAAATAAGTTTACACAAGCTAAGCCAACCAGCGAAAAAATCATATTATGACCCGGACACCACTTACACTCGCTACGCCACTGCTGTCATACCTGGTAGTAATCATTTTTTTATTGCTACTGTGCCATTCTTGATAGTTAGTTTACGATCACGTATGGATGTGAGTGTTTTTCGCCTCGAACACGGCTCTACCATACCTGGTAGTAATAACTTTTTTATATGTATGTATTGTTATCTGAGGCCTTGATAATTGACACCAATAATTCAATAGCTCATTTTTGTTGCAAATTGCTTCAAAAAAGTTTGAATGAATTCCAAAGAACATACTATATTTCCTCCAAAAGTTCTTGTAAGTTCAAAGAAGTGTTTCTTTTTTCTTTGTTTCATTTTCAAATGCCCGAATAAAAAAGTGGTGACCACTGCTTGTGGAAGCTTACTTGATACGCGGTTGCTGTTAATCCAAAAGCTGTAAGAAATTTATACCTTTCTGGGGGATTTCTTAAAGGGATCTCATCCACATTCATGTTGTTCATATGAAAGAAAACCAATATAAAAGAAGACCTAAGACACTGCTGATAAATTAAATCTTTCCATGACTTCCTTGCCTTCCCCTCTGGTCTAACTCAAGAGTGATAGATAATTTACCGATAGGAAAAAAGTTGTGAAAAACTGACTCATCGTCACTTATTGATTCCAGTCATCTCTTTTTTACATTTGTAAATAATTTTATAATAAAATTATTATTAAGAAATATGTCTGATATATTCCAGGTTTATTATGTTATTGTAATTTGTTATGACATTTACTTTTCAATAATAGCTGAGGTTCAGTACCGTCGAGTTCAGGCACTCCGTTACATCGGCGTAATATACTCATTAATTTATACTAGCTACTTTCCATATATAAGTAAAAAGTATTTATTTTTAATAACCATCCCATAAAAGTAAATAAAAACTGTAAGTGTACAGTGATGAAATAAGCATATGGACATTTACTGTTGTTATTTCACTGCTGTTGGTTTTATTTAATGAATCTAAAGAGAGAACAGACTATATTGGAACATATTATATACTTTTACACATATAATCGATATTTATGGTCGAGTTTCTTCTTACATTGTATGCATTTTTAAAAAAAATTAAAAGGTTTCTTCTTTCGAATAAAAGGATCACCACCTAAGAATTAGTAGCAGAAGCCTTCTTAAAATTCTAAAGTCCTGTTCTAATAAAGATATACAAACATCTTCAAAACCTTCATTATTGAAAAAAAGAGACATAATATTTTCCCTTCCTTCCTGCAATTAATTTTTTATCATAAGAACCCAAAGTGCGGAAATGAATATCAAAAATTATTTTCGTGGTGTTACCCTTTTTTCACCAAAAAAAAATGAAAAGCAAAGAAAATGTGTGTGTACCTTGTCAACAATTGACAAACTCTTACTTTCAGGTCAGGTTCACACTGTCATGTTCAGAAGAGATAAATAAGTTACACCCATTTTTTCCGACTCCTCTTTAAAACTGTATAAATTAATTAGTGTCTTCAGTCTCATAATCCGTTCACGTCTTGTGCACTTGTGCGGAACAACCTCTTCTTGACATGTTGGAGAAGAATTACTCCTTTCTTTACTTTCTTCTTCTTCTTTTCTTTTAATCTCTCGCTATAACATCTTTCTTCGCCATCACAGGCAATTTGTTCCCTTGTAGTGAAAGAAGAAGAAAACGAAATCTTATGTCGGTCTGTTGGTAGAGAAGGAATTATTTTATCCCGGGTGCGCGTGTTAAAAAGAAACTTTTTTCCAAGTGGTTTTGTGCAGAAAGAAACACGTCCGGAAGCTGCTTGTTAGGACTTGAAGAGTAGTAGACAGCGAAGTAGGAGAAGGAAAGAGAAAAATAAACAAATAAATAGAACTTTTTTCATCGTGTTTTTAGGCGATTAATAATCCGCGTCAAGTTTTTGGACGAAAGCTTTTTGCCAATTTTTCTTGGAGCGTGTGTGTTCGCAGTTTGTTGTTCGTTAGAGGAGATTTGTCAAGGCTTTTTTTTATGTCTTTTCCATTCGTTGATATGAACTAGGGGCATGAAATCCACATTTAAACATAACCAGTGAGGTAAAATGTTTGGAAGTAGAAGGTGGTGTGGAGTTCTTTAGTGTCAGGAATTTTTACTCGTGACGTGCACACACTAATGCAGAATGTAAATATGAAAATATGAAGTGCACTGGAGAAGAAAAATAAAGAAATGCAAATATAAAAAGAGAGAGAGAGAGAGAGAGAGAGAGAAATACAAATAAATTAAATTTTTCATTGTGTTTTTGGGCAATTAATAATCCGCGTCAAGTTTTTCGACGTAAGTTTTTTGCCAATTTTTCCTGGGATGTGTATATTTGCAGTTTGTTGTTTGTTAGAGGAGATTTTTCAAGACTTATTTTTTATGTCTTTCGCATTCGTTGATATGAACTAGGGGCATGAAATCCACATTTAAACATAACCAGTGTGGTGAAATGTTGGTAAAGTAGAAGGTGGTGTGGAGTTCTTTAGTGTTAGAAATTTTGACTCGTGATGTGAACACACTACTAATGTAGAATGTAAATATGCAAATATGAAATGCACTGTATCAAATCTAGATATATCAAGTTTAATAAAGCTCTTTTTTGTATTTAAAAATGATATATAAAGAGAGTTCTTTTACTCAAATTGGAAGAAACCCATGAGATGAAACATTCTTAACCCTTAAATGCCGAGTGTTGCCTTTAAGTAGCATCCCTAATTTTGTCTTCTAAAATCTTAAGAATAAGACTGAAGATCTAATGCCTATTGTGGCCAAAAGGAAACATATTGAAAATATTAATAAATAAATTTACAACATATGGATGGCAGCCTGAGTGCTGATAAAATAAATATAAATAAATAAATGGTGTTTTACACTTGAGGCTGCATATTTTTTTTGCTTTGTTTCGACGCTTGTGAATACCATATTTTATTCTACAATGTTGAAGGAAATTCCTTATCCATATTATTATCTATTAAAATTCATCTGTTTTTGACATTATAGAATTTTATCAAGGAAATTTTTTTTTTCTGAAATAAAGTCCAGTGTTGTCAGTTCGTAACAAACTAGCAATTACTAGTTACTAGTTTTAAGTATGTTTAGGCGTAAACCATACTTAAAACAAAATAGGATTTTTAAATATTTTTTGCATGTTTTATTCAGGAAATGAAAGTCAAAAAACTTTTCCAAATCAATTTTTAAAAAATCGGGCTTTTAAGGGTTAAAGAAAGAGATGGTACCGAGCATCAGAAATTTTAACTTGGAACATATACACACACCAGTGCGCTGTATCAGATCTAAATATATCAAGAAGTTGAATCAAGCCCTTTTTTATATTTAAAATGGTACAGAAAGACAGTCCATTTACAAAAATTGGGAGAAGTGACATATTTTTCAAAAACAAGTTATTTATATGCTGAAGCATGTTCTTCAAATACGAGCTTTGTAAGATCATCGATACAGGATTGCTTCAGCTGAATTAAAGCGAATGCGCATCCAAACCTTGTGTTTATAATTCCACAGAATTTTGCTTTAATCATTCTTTGCAGGCAATTCTGGCACAAGCAGTTGAAATTCTCTCGCATATTAATGCTTATTTTGTCTGCTTAGTGTCTGCTCTGTATGTGTAAAGTTAGTGAATATACCAGTTCAAAAAAATTTCCCTTACAGCTAAATTTGACATAGATGGATTTGAAATTATGTTTGCCATTTACTTAGAATTTTATGTTCTTTACAATTCTAACTTAATGCCGCAGTCACTTTTGAATAGGTACATTTAAGAAACACAGGTTTACCTCTACCTCGCCAGCTTCCACGTGACCTTAAATATTTATCGAAATTCATATATTTCTGGGTAAAGTTCAACCCCCTTTTTTCTTAGAATATATGAAAACATTATCAAATTCTTCGTATTAGTGGAGTTGTGTCCGATTTCAAGAATCATTTTATTTTTGTGATTTTCTTCTTAACTTAGAGTGTTTTGCTCGCGTTTTTGTCGCATCTCAGAATTGCGGCAACCATTAGACGCTTAATGGTGTCTCTTCTGGAACACTTTCTGAGTGGGAGTTGGTGATAAATTTTAAACCAAGATATTCGTCTGCGTGGGTTCTTTCAAGAATTCAACATAATTATTCCCCCCAGAGAGTCTGAGGCATGTTGCTTCTCGTTTTTTAGAAACCACACCTACTTTAGATATTATACAAGCATCACCAACGTGTTTCAAATATACTCCGTTGCTAAATTGGCGTATTACATAGTTAAAACTAGCATGTGTCGATGCAATTTTAAACTAGTATGGATTGGTGGTATCGGTTGACAAGTTATATGCGTTCCCCATAACATTTTTTTAAACATGTCATTATGAAATTTGAAGCGTCGCATTTTTTTAGTTTAGATTTTAAAAAGAAAAAGATTTATCTCAAAGTACTTTACCAATACTATCAAAAATTCTGTTATCTATTTGGATATCAATATTGAAACAGTGAATGAAACGCATCCAAATGACCATAAGAAACTTTTTCAACAGAATCAAAAATCACCCAACAACCAAAATTCCACCAAACGTTCTTTACTGAAAACGAAGGGGAATACAGAAATCCTTTGCCACAACGTCACTCCTATTAAAACTACCATGATAGGTCTTCACTTCGAATGCAATTGTTTATACTTTAAAACATCCAGATGTGCCTATCCGTCGCTCATAGTGTTATTTAACTTCTATTTAACTTTGTGTTGAATTTCTCCTACTGAAACCTATCTTTCAACATTACCGTGACTACCCTAATAGCACAAGACGCTGCACAATATTGTTACGATATCTTCACGATATTGTACGGCATTCAGAATACCGGACAACGTCGTAGAGATATCGCACAATATCTTGTGCTAATAGGGTAATAACTCAGTAATGACTAATGGGCTGTAGTTGAATTGGTTTTCATTGAAGGAACTTCTCAGGGTTTGACTTTCTAACTTAAAGCATTGCTCTCTTTGCTCAGCAGCTTTACAAGTATCTTTACAGCTTCCACAACTTTTATTGAAGTAACTTCTCAGGAACTAACTTAAAGCTGCTGAGCAAAGAGCCCAGTGTTTTAAAAGTGGAACTAGTGTTGTAAAGATACAACTAATCTTCCCAACAACCTTTGGCATCGTACATTTATCCACCCAGCCGCCAAACGCATTTGGCGCACCATCACAACTAATTATTAATAGTTGAGGGCCTATCTCACTTTATTTTTTTTTCCAATTAAGCAATAAATATCCGAGTTCAACGAAATTAAGATAATCTCATGGTGAGTAAAATTGCATTGCATTGGGCCTCAATGTGGTTATGTAATATGCAGTGGCAGCTCGTGTTATGTAACTTTGGGGGTGCTGTAATTTTTAATCAATCCTTACATGATGCATTCCAGTTCTGATGTAGTATGTAGTGACGGGAATTGTCACGATGAAAAAAAGTAATTTATTCTATTACATCTATTTAAAGGTGCACTGTGATATTTTAAAATGGGAATACACTTATCAATATTCTTTCAGAAATTCTGTTCCTTGAAGCAAACCGTGTTTTATTCGAAATCGAGGCTTCTTAAACTACGAATCATAATCCTAAATAGGATTGTACAGAATATTGGGGGTCGCGTAAATTTTGAAAACATTTGTATCGCAGAAAATTTCTCATCAGCATTCATAACTAAAAATTAGCGAAAAAATCCTTTGGATTGCAAGAAATTTCATTCAATTTTAATTAATATAACAACTTTTTGCAATTACATTTTTATTTATAATTAATTATTCTTCATCTCTTACTTATTTTCAAATGCTTATTGTACTTACTTATTTTATTACTTATCAATTACTTTATTACTTACTTATTTTTGGCTCGTCAACAAAAAAATCCGTGGTTAAAAAATGTTTGAAACTTCGTTTCTAGCTTATCTGGTGCTGCGAATCTCAGGGTTCCCCTTCAGGTAAAAAACGTAATAAGAGAAGGAAGGGGAAAACTTGCGCTCTGTAATTACGCATGTCCCATGTCCATCCAACCGGTTCGGTTGCTGTGCTGGCATCAAGCGGCGTTTTGTAACCACGCATGCTCGCAGGCGGAATTCAGCGCTGCAACGCTAGACAGTTCTAGTTACTTGTAATTGCCTTTTCCTCTTTGCATAATCTTCGGGTAGTGAAAAAATAAGATAGGGAACTTAGTTTTTTTGTCTGTTCTTTCTCGCGGTTTATTTGAAGATCGAAATCGTTTAATGTAAAATTTGGTTAGATTGTTGATATATTTAAGTATTAAATGAGAAATAAAATAAATTGATTAAATTCGCACAATGGAAAATGGTGGGGGTGTTGCAGTGCCGCAGTCCCTATGCACGAGCCGTCCCTGGTAATATGCGTGTCAAAGTATTCTGTTTTTAATTACCTTCCTTGTCTTTCAGGTCAGAACTGCGAAGTGAATTTATGGGAGGACCGTTGCGGGGCGCACTCCGTTTTTTGCCGGGGCGACTCCAAGTGCATGGACCTGGGCGATGGCGGTTTCGGGTGCGATAATTGCTCCCATGCTTCGTGGAGCAGCCGATTATGCGAACTGAGGGCTCGTTCCTTCACTAGAGGGTCCTTCCTCACCTTTCCCTCACTTCGACAGAGACACCGGTTGCACATCAAGCTCAGGTAAGTGACTATTTTTATTATTCTCTTTTATTTAACTTAACGTTTTCATTTTTGGAAAGTTGGAGTTTTGTTATCGTTTTATCACGCGCTTCCTAATGGACTAGAGTTCTGAAATCTCACACAGATGTGTGTTTACGATGACAATGCACCATTTTAATATTTTCAGAGCTTACTTATAAATTCATCTATTATTTTAATTGCATTTTGAATCCATTCCTGGTAGTCAATTTGTGAAAGTAACATTGATTACAAGGTTCCATACTATTCATAATAATGAATTACAAATTAAAGATAAAAAGTAGAAAATAACTGAAATAAAAATAATTAATTTTAATTAAATTTTGAATTCATAAAAGAGGAGCCACCTGGTAGTGAATGTGAGAAAAAAATGATTGCAATATTTATTAAAAATAATAAAAATAATTTTTATTTAAAATGCGCTTTTATTAGTCTACTAAGAAGAAGAATATTTTTTATAAAAATCTTGGGAGTCAGTGAGAAAAGCAAAGACCTGAACTTTTGAAAACACTACGATAAAGATATTAAGTGTTCTACGGTACGATAAAGAAATACTACGATATTATTTACGCCCTGAATAAATATTCTACGATAAAGAAATTCCTTTGTGAATATCCCCAGAAAGAAAATTCCGTAACATTCATTAAAATTTAAATATAGAATGAATGTTATTAGAATTCCAATTTATTTAGAATATTTCTATCAGTGGTCTCTGATAATTCTTTTGGTATTGCATTTTCCATTCTTTTAAGTCGACTTGCTTCATCTTAAGGACTTCTGAGATGTCATGATTTACTTCTAGCCTTTACCACATGTTTGGAGCGGCATGGTCATATCTTACCTTTATGCTATAAAATTTCAACTAACATCGACAACCGTTATATTACTAACACCAACATACTATTATGCATATCTTATATAAATCGAATTATCTATCTCCATTTTAGGTTCGTGACTCGGGAGAAGAACGCTCTAATCTTATACAACGGCCGCTACAACGACAAGCACGACTTCATCGCCATGGAAATCATCGACAGTCAACTGGTGGTGTCCTTCTCGCTGGGAGCGAACGTTTCCGAGGTTTCTGCACAAATTCCAGGAGGACTGAGTGATGGCCAGTGGCACGAGGCTGAACTTTCCTACCTGAACAGAGTAAGTTTTTTGAAATGAATTTACAATTCAAAATGTGTGTAAATAAAGCATTCGTCTGTCACAAACATAGACGAGTTCACCAATTCATGAATCTTCGTTGCAAGGCTTGCATTGGTAGAGGTGGCAGGTATTTTGAGTATCTTTCGTCGATGTTAAAACACTGTATGTAACCCTTTTTTCTTCTTCTTTTTCTTATATAAAATAAAGTTTCTACGTACACTCATCCAAACTGCAAACCGGAGATTTTTATCTCTGGAGTCAGGAGTGTGTCTAGGGTGTTTCTAGCTCACTCATGTGATGCCCCGTTTATATGTTCCATTTATAAATCTGGTTCTTTTGAGGGAAAATCACTGACCTGCTTATAAAGTTTTTTCGAATCACCAAGTATAATCTTTCAAAATGAGAACGTAAAGTGATTTCGGATCATGTATTTGAATACCGAAAAGTATATTTCTTTTTGAATTTTTGATAGAAGTCGATAATCAAAGATACATACATAGTTTGAAGTAATAAAAGAATAAGGGTTTTAAAAATATAATTGTTTCATTACCATTCCAAGATATGACTTTTATTTCTCACTAATCTTTTTGCCTTTCTAGACTGCCACACTCAGTATAGATGGATGCGATGTTGGAGTGGCCGTCAAATATGGAGATGACCTCAACTACAAATGTGCCAACTCTGTGACTCACGAGTTGGAGCCTAGGTAGATATTATTTTAAATTTTGCCTTCTTTGGATACAATTAGCAAATTTCACAATATTTGAAAGAACTGGAAATCTTAGGTCCTGATAAATGAAAAAATTATAACCAAACGAAATAATTCGATGGAATTAAGGCGTGCCAAATCTGTAACTCAGGATGTGGGCTCAAGTTAGGCATTATTTAAAATTTTGCTCTCTTTTAGAAACAATAACTAGATTTCGTAACATTCAAAAGAAATGGAAACCTCATCCACAAAAATTTATAACTGAATGAAACAGAGGGATGAAATTAAATTGAAATGTATACACTAATTACTGTCCTTTATTTATTTTTCTAGGTGTGCGGATTTAATGCAAACATGCTATCGTTTTCTCGATTTGACTGGACCGCTGCAAATTGGAGGACTGCCGGCATTACCATCCGACTTTCAAATTAAAAATAAAGATTTCGTGGGTTGCATTATGGACTTATACATCGATCATCAGATGGTGGATCTAAACACGTATGCATCTTTATTTATATGAACTTTTTTGCTTGTTTATCATAATCAAATCATGGATTTTTTTGGTGCCATTCATTCTAAAATTTTCAATAATGCATCATATTTGGATTCAGAAGGCTATAGAAGGAGGTGATAAAATATCATACGCTATATTTTGTACATTTTGGCTTTCCATTGAATTAAGCCTTTCTTTCTGTTCGTATAGTATGTTGTTCTATATCTTATGTACTGACCTTCCGCCAGGAGAAAAACCCTGAATAGGGTTGCCTCGCGTAGACGTGTCTAAGAAAGGAGGGAAACACATATAAAATCAACCGCAACATTTTGCAAATTATTGCTCTTCGTTAGGCAAGAATTCATTTCCGACTGAAGTACAAAGCGAAACAAGACTTCCGCCGCCAAACGAAATGAAGCCCTTTTCTTCACCCCCAAAATGCAGTGGAATATCCCGTTTCCATAACGACCGCCACTGGCATGTCTAGTGTCTAGGGTTTTTCTCGTGGCGATAAGACAGTAAATGCAAAACAAAAACTACAATGAACTTGGCTTACGACTTTCTTTTTAGAATATTTTAGACATCATTTTCATATAGCATTACTCGAAATTTATTCTATTAAAATCTTTTTCTGCTTTTCGTGAAAGCTTTTAGTCATGCTACTGTTGAAGCAGCATAACATTAAGACATTTCGAATTTCAGGTTTGTTGCTGATAACGGTACCTTGGTGGGATGTCCTCAAAAGAAAGGCTTCTGCCACTCCCAACCCTGCCAGAATGGAGGCACCTGCGAAGAAGGGTGGGGATCTTTCCACTGTCACTGCCCGCCCGGATTTGGAGACAAAGACTGCAGCGCCAGTGAGTGAACCATGCTTTGTTTTTATTTAGCTCACCCTACTGAAACAAATATCCGGAATAAATTTTCATTTTTGTGGATTATACTTAGGTGAACAGATGTCTGACTCGATTCTTTGTCCCGGATTTAAAAAGCGGGCCAAATTTATCCCAAAATTCAATTAAATGTCCCTAACTGTACTTATAAATAAATAATTAATGTTAAAATTATTAATTGGATGTATTTTTTAAATTTAAATAAGAAAAGTTAATTTTGAATTCCCAACTTTTTCTTTATATATTAAGTGACTAGTCATCCATGCTTAGCTCGGACATTTTCGGACTCTCTTCGAATTTGAATTAAATATATAGGATTGCCCCTTTTTTTAATAAACAATAAACAGTTCATATTTAAAAAGATTAACTGGATTTTTTTTAATTAGCTTCCGAAAAATTATCATTTTTGTACGGTTGGTCATCCTGATATTGCAAAATAAAGTTCTATGATGTGGTTGGAAGTTATCTCAACTTTTATGTACAATCACCACTCATGTCTTTACATTCAAATTTATCGAAAATCCGTCAAAAACTATATTTGCTAGGTGTATGCGTATTGATGAACTCAAATATGACCAAGCAGTTAAAAATATAAACAGTAGAATTCCTATAGCACTCCTTCCAGAAATTCCTCTTATATTTCCAGAATTATTATATTGATCAATATAGTAAATCTGTTCTAAAATATTCAATAAGCTAGATACGGTATTCCGTTCTTTCAATTAAATGGCATCCAACATCTCTTGTATATGAAATTGAATTTGTGTCGATTTTTGCAATTCATTTTGTATTGATTTAAAAGTTTTCACGCTATTAATCTTTCTCTTGGATAGTTAATCTTGGATAGTAGTTTGGTTTTTCTTATTCTTGGATAGTAGTTATTAAAATCTCTTGAGCATTGATAGTAGTTTGGTTTTTCTTATTCTTGGATAGTTGTTATTAAAATCTCTTGAGCATTGATTTACATAATTTTTTTTTACTAGACATTTAAGTTTCTAGTTTTTAATGAACTCTAACTACGCTTATAGCTATACAATTGAAGTACCGCTTTTTCTAGCATTAGAGGTAATATTTAAATAAAAAAATATTTTTAAAATACTTACAATTTGTACATAAATTTTCTTTGTTTATTTCATTCCAACGTAGATTTATGGAAACAACTCGATCGAGGTAAGATTTTGTTTTCATTGTCATCCGCTGACTGATTTCTTTTCAAAATTTCTTTTTCGCTGAATCCACATTTTTCTCCTCAGATATCGAACCCGTGAGGCATTTCCTTGGCGACGGCTTTCTCATCTTCACTCCTCATCTGAGACCTATACAGACGGAATGGCCAATCTCGCTGTCCTTCAGAACTCGCCAGAAGAATGGTCTTCTGATGAAAGTCCAACTGGGACAGTCGAGTCATGTTTCACTTGAAGTAAGAAAACATTTATCTCCATTTATCAAAATCAGTGTGGCGAAGCGATCCTGGGGAGCAAGGAGGTATAGATATCTCGGGCACCAGTCTTAGGGGCGCCATGGAGAAAAAAGAACAGTTTGTTTTATTTTCACTTTTTTTTAATGCTGAATATGATGGAATTAAATTAAACCTAATACTATGCCCTGGAGCCCCATTTACGCTTGATAAGCCACTGATTACGATTGGGGGGAGGGTGAAAGGATTAAGGTAAAGGACCCTAATATCGCCTACTACCATTGCTTTTTAATTAAAGTATTATATGGTGGCCACTACCAGAAATACAAAGCTTCCCTCTTCATAAAGTTATATATATATATATATATATATATATATATATATATATATATATTTGAGGCATTAATAGTGACTATAATCGGGTACATTTTGGTGTAGTTTGCTTCTTGATTTGCGACCCGATTTTGAAGGGGCTGGCCGCCATGTTTGAGGATTAGGTTGTTCCTAATATCGCCCACTGACGTTTTCCCATTATCGCTCACTTGGTATTCCCATTATCGTCCTAGCCCTTTGAGAGGCACTATATTAAAAAAACTACCTTTAAAAATACATGGTTGATGACCGATCACCTGATAATGTCCCCAATTTCTTTTTATTTTGATGTAAAGGGGGAAAAACGTTAGAAGAATTCTTCCTAAAAGTACAAAAAAGCTGTCTTGTATTACTTTCAATTTTCTTGTGCCTTAATAATTTTTATGTTTAATAAAGAACGTAGGATCAGAACATAATTTACGTTTTATGTCAATAAATTTTAGACATAAGCAATATTAGGAACATATAGTGTGCGATATAAGCTGTTTTTCGTAGGAAAAAAAACTGGGGTGTGTGCGTTAAACTTACGTGCTAGAGTTGTAATTCAGTATGTTTTCAGATAACTGTCAAAATAATAGATTGGAAAATTTTTTAGACAAATTGGACATGAATTAGTCCTCAGATTGAAATAATGGCTTAAGTGGGCGATATTTGGGTCTCTCACATTTCATTATTCCCCGGATGGCGCTTAATCTCGCTGCGCCACCGATTAAACTTGGCAAATTGAAAATCTTTCTAATGCCTCGACTTGAATATTTATTTAACCTCCTATGAAGATGACTTCTCCATTTAAGAAAGTAAAGAACACCTGTGATACCTTAGAGGGTCCAAGCGATTTTTGTCTTTTAATCAATTTCTACGTTGATTTAATTAGAGATTTAAACATCATGAATTCTGTAATTCATCGCACGGCTCAGATATGTCGTTGTATGCGAAGAGATTAAAATAAGAGAACTTATAACAAATTGACTATGATTCTGTTTCAAATCCCATCATTTGAAAATTATAAAAGGTGGTTTAAAACTGAGGGTTCTAATAATGGGTCTGCGTAATCGGGCGCATCTGTCTCATTCCTTTAATTTTATCAATCAAAATTAATTCCAGAGAACCATTTTGAAGAATTTCATTAAACAGTTCGAAATAAATTTATCTCTCTAAACTGTTTTCACAGATTGATCCGTGCGTTGTTAGATGCAGATTTTTTCTTTAGTCCTAAGATACTGACGAGTAACAAAAAATTTGGAAAGCTGCGGGATTTTGAAATAGCAGGAAAAAAAATTATTATTCGATATGCATGCAACAGGCGAACAAATGTACTTTACTTCTCTCTCCATTATTTTGTATTGAATGTACGCAAAGGAACTATTTATTGGCCACTTTTTTATCAAAATATTGCGAAGCGATTTCAAAATGTTGAACATATTCTAAATGTACCTTGTGGCTTTAACCCTTAAATGCCCAGTGTTGCATTTAAGCAACATACCAAATTTTGTCTTCTAAAATCTTGAGAATAAGACTGAAATTCTAATGCCTATTGTTACTAATAGGATACGTATTGAAAATGTTGTTAAATCAAGTTACAGCATGTAGATGGCAACCTGAGTGTTGATGAAAAAATATAAATAAATTGATGTTTTTCACTTGAGGCTACCCTTTTTTGCTTTGTTTGGATGCTTGAGAATACCATATTTTAGGCTACAATGTTGAAGGAAATTCCTTATCCGTATTATTAGTACTTAATATTCATGTGTGTTTGATATTATAGAATTTTATCAAGGAAATGTTTTTCTGAAATAAAGCCCAGTGTTTTCAGTTGGTAACCGACTGTTTTTAAGCGATAAACCATATTTAAAACAAAATAGGATTTTTAAAAGTATTTTCTCATGATTTATTCAAGAAATGAAAGTTAAAAATCATTCTAAAAAAATCGGGGTTTTAAGTATTAAATGGACGCACATAGGTAGTAGTAGTTCCTTTGTCAACCATCATTTTGGGATGTAACTGTTTTTACAAAACAATATAGAAAAATAAAACAATTACAAAATTTTCTGAAAATTAATTATTGCGTTATAAGTATTTTGCTGCTAATCGATTTTGGATAGGAAATCATATGCTTTTAGATACAATTTTCGATAGTTATTCCGAAATCCATAAACTTATAGTTCATTCAAAATTGCAAAACCTGTCGTAGTATTTTACAGTCATTTAATTATTATAAGTATTTTGCTGCGTATCGGAATCCATTTGGTTCGATTTTGGATGGCAAATTATGCGCTTTTATGTACAGTTTTCGATAGTGATTCCGAAATCCCTAAAATGAGGATTAATTCATGCTTACAAAACCTGCCCGAGTATTTAATGGAGATTTAATGATTAGTGTAAAAGATAAGCATACTTTCCGTAAATGTGCGATTTTGATTGTGTATTAAACGAATTTATTAAAATTAAAAGTGAACTAAAAAATTATAGTAATTGTATATCTTCCATTGGTAGTCGGTATTTAGCTTTTGATGTAATTCGTATCTTCCAATCTATGATATATATACAGACTAGAACATAACTAAATGAAGAATGGGCTGAAGTGGAAATGCTTCGGCTGCCTGGGGTGAATTTCCTCTTAAAGGTCGCAAAAATATCAATTTCATCAGTTTTCAATTGTTATATGCGAAAGAAAAGACCAATACTTACTTATTAGCCTGAGGCAGGAAACTTCTAGCTACACCATTGTGTTCAGGTGAGCGAAAAATGTTTTTGATGGAAAAAGGAGCTATGCAAGAATCTTTGGTCGAAAAGAGATCGTGCAGAAGATGGAATAGTTTAAGAAGGCTTAAACGGTACAAATTGATTATTCGTAATCTTATTATATTTGGTAGTATTGCACATAGAAACATAAACGATCTTCTGTGAAAACCCTTTCATTTAATGAAGTAACGAGATTAAGCAAACCCAACGAAGAAAATAAAATCTTCTAAATTGCGATATAGAGTAATATAAATTATTCCAATCTCAAGATAAGAACTAAAATGATAAATTGATTATGTCTATTTTCTGTAGAAGTAGGAGAGCTATTAATATGTCCACAATAATTGTCCAATTTCTTGCTTTTTTGCACGTGACTGTATTTCATTCGTTTTGGCATCATTCTATTTCGTCGCTTAACAGGCAATACCACCTATCTCAATTTTTTGAAATTTTAAAGATTACCCAGGTAGCACATATTGTCCGATATTATATAATATTGTACAATATTATACAATATTGAGAATATTGTTCAATATCGTACAATATCTTTGTGCTACTAGGGTACGAAATAACTGAATTTTTTGCAACCAATAACGAATATTTCTGAATTCTTTTCACATCTGGTAGGCATATTCTTATCGGATGTTAGAAAAAATCAGAAATATTCGTTATTGATAGAAAAAAATCTAGTTTTTCTTTCCTCTCTTTGAAATTTTAAAAATATAAAATAGGTTGTGATGCTTGTTAAGCTACGATTTATTTTTTCGATTTCATTTTAATTGCTTGAAAATACTGAAAAAATTGTTATAAATTCAAACTTACTAATTAAACAATGCTTTTGATTCTTTATAGATTTCTGATGGGTTCATCAAATATTCTTTCAACGACCAATCTTTCCTGTTAAAAGATGTAGCAGTAAATGATGGCATGTGGCACAATGTTGAAGCTAAATGGATGACTGCAGGCGTTTGGCTCAATTTGGATTATGGACAATATGAAGTACGTTTGTTCATTATTCTTGTTAAATGAAATCTTTCATTTTATTCATAGCATATCATTATAATATTAAAATTTAAAAGAAATTTGAAATCCAATGATGCTTTTAAAGAAAACTTTCAATTTCAAGCAAACATGGAAACTGGAAAAAAAGAGCAGAAATTTTAATAGAATTTTTAGTTTACTTTTAGTTTAAATCCTTTAACATATTAACCTGTCTTTCTTTTTCATAATTCTATTTTTTTAAATTTTATTTCTTGTTTTTTGCGTCTTTATACAAATTTTGATAATCTTAAAAGTGCATTAATTTTTATTCGTTCAAACGAATTATTTCAAACTAAAAAAAAAACAGTTCAAAATGAGATATAAAAGTATTTGCATTCTATTTGATATAGCAGAAGCAAAAAGCGTGACACGTATACTACAATACTTGGCAACAAGTACGTTTCTAAAAGCAAGATTTTTACTCTCAGATTTTAATACGTCATTTGCAAAATCCTCACTATTTTATATAAAAATACGGACATTTGTTGTTACTACAAGAAATTCAAAAACTGCTTATTTCTACTGTGAATAAAAATTTTCGATAATTCTGATCTTTTAGTTCATCGTATTAGTATTTAATGTTCCTGTTTTCATTATTTATTTTTAACTGAACTCTTTGACTCTTTCATATTCTTTATATATATATAGTATTATTCTTACTATATACTATTATTAATAATATACAATTTATTTTCAGTCTGTGGAGCGTCTGGAAGGTCACATCAGAGGCCTGTATGTCGGGAAAGTATCAGTGGGTGGTGTTCAACCGTCTGAAGGGCCTGAAAATTTAGTATTTTTCAATGGATGTATACAGGTAATTCTAGATTATAATCAAAATTTTAAAACTACACAGGGATTTATTCATTTTTATCAAAAAATATATTTGTTTTCCAAACAATCAATCTATTTGTGCTGATAAATCTATTGAATATTTAGGAAAACGATGACTCGATGCTCGATATTGCGCCGTTGCCAAATTGGCAATTCTTTCGCCAAGCATTGTGGTGGCAACCATCATAACTGTCTAAACCATCTAAAATCTAATACCAAATTTGGCCAGATATCCTAACAAAAAATTCAAATTTGAGAAATCTTTGGTGGAAGTACCGGGTTTTCGAGGCTAACCCCCGCAGAAGAAAAAATTGGAAAGAAGCTATATAACTCGCAGTTTAGCTAATGTACTTTGCTAGCCTGATTTCTGAAATTCATCTATGTTCGGCGTCAAAAATTCATCTACTGTGTCGATTCTGTTCTCACTGCGATGTTTTCAACAAGTATTTGCCTTCTAAACCCAGACGCTTTTAGATTAGTTCTTCTTTTTTCATTATCAGTTCTTTAAGTAGCAAAATATATTATAAAAAGAACGAGTTAATAACGATTTTAGATATTTATACTCGATAGTAACGAAAAAAAAAATTAGAAGATATACTATGTTGTGAGATTCTGGATAAAATCTAAAGTCTTTCATTTTGTATAAAGGTATTCAAATAAAAACGTTTTTTATTTCTTGGCCGATCCAGATCGAATTAATAAAGTTTGCCAATGCATATCCATTGAAATGGAATATTTCAACAATTTCGCAGATTACATCGAAATGTTGTTCAGGTTGCTATTATCTCAAAGTAGTTCCTTATTTTGATAATAATGAAATTGCTACAAATATTCTACTTTGAATCCCAGAAACAATTCACAGCTTCATTCTCTATATTTTGATTAAAACCATTGAATTAATAGTTCTTTAAAAAATTCAAAACGAATGCTGTCATTGTATATGAAGCTCCTTGCTCCCCAAATTGGATAATAATTTAAATATCATTCCCGATTAACAAGCACCTTTTGTTAAGAAAATTATAGGTTAATCTTAAGAACACGGTACTTTTGCTAAACTTGAATTTTTTCAAGCAATAACTCGCAAATTTGGTATTAGATTTAACATGGTTAATAGCTAATAGATGGTGAAAGTGTTGCTAACTTGGCGACTAGGCAGTATGGTGTTCTTAAGTCTAAACAAATTAATTGATTTATCTTAAGTCTCATCAAATTAATTGATTTATCTTAAGTCTAATCAAATTAAGTGATTGATCTTATATCTGATCAAATTAATTGATTGATCTTAAGTCTAATCAAATTAATTGATCAAATTGTTTAATATTATTTTTCTATTTTTGCAAATTATTAGGATGTGCGAATTGATATGAATCGAGACGCTTGGTTGAGACCATCGCTGGAGAGCAACGTGAAAGAAGGGTGTCGAGTGCAAAATCCTTGTCATGGAAATCCTTGTCCTCAGAATGGTACCTGCGTGGATATGTGGGGACATTACAAGTGCGAATGTGACGTTGGTAAGTGGGTGAAACTGTGCTTCTTTTGTTTCCCTTTGGCGGAATGACGATTTAGAGTTATTTTATGAGAGCGGGTGGTCCTTCTAAATCTTCATTAATATCAGCGGATTTGCATTTAAAATCCTAGTGAGTAAATTCCTAATGAATGTGTCCTATATGAAGAAATCAGAACAATTTAGTGAAATTGAATTAGATTTATTTTAAAATGTATTTAGTCTGAATGTCTTTGAGCTTTATATAATTAATATAAGTGCAGTGAAATTAGACTATACTTCACGCAATTAATTATGATAGAATATTTTTGCTTGATTGTTTCAATTTTTGTAATACTGGCAGTGAACAAAACCCTAAAGTATATTAACCCTGTTCAATATACTTCGTCACGATCAAGTTCTAGAATAGCACATTATTACGAAGTAGATATTAATGAAGGGAAACTTGAATCTCGTTCTGAATTGGATTTCATTGTAAAAATCTATGGTAAAGTTCCAACAAAATGCCCCCCCCCCCTTTATCTTCTGCAGTGCACCAGATTCTCCCTTCAAAAGACTGTAGAAGATCTTTTGATATTCCTGAAATTTATTAATGTATATAGACTCATAGACCTGGTTTATCTACACAAGTCCACGAGGAATAAGGACCTCTACCAAAAATATTTGAGTTAGTTGACATCTTACTACGCCCTACCATTTTAAATTTTCTCGATCAATCTCCTAGAAGTCGAAAGGCGAATTTGTGCAAGGATTGCCATGTGTACTTTTTTAATAATGCCGAAGACTCCTATAACATCATTAATTTTAAGATATCATCTTTCCTTTATGACTACCTCTCTGAAAACATTCTCTTTCAGTGCATTTATATGGTTTCATGAATTGGAAAAGTTATTTGAAAGAAAATGATTTCTTAATTGACATACGCTTATTCTTGATGATTGAATCCTTTGTGTAGAAGGATAAACGTATCGATCTTTTAATTAATTCTTCATTCAAACTCTAGGTTTTGTTGGAGACAAGTGCTTACCCGTCTGCGCAGTTAATCCATGTGCAGAGGGTTCTAAGTGCAAACCATCCTCCAAGTTCTCTTTGCATGACCATCACAAGTATGGTTACACTTGTGAATGCGACACTCTGCATACTGGGGAGTATTGTGAAGTACCCCTCGACCATCCCTGCCCTTCAAACTGGTGGGGTTACCCCATCTGTGGTCCTTGTCACTGCGACACGGCGAAAGGGTACGATGCCAACTGCAACAAGACCAACGGAGAGTGCACTTGTGAGGTAATTTTGGACCTATTTTGAAAATTTGTATATTTTTATTGGCTGTAACTTCATTTAACAGTAGAGATAGTCTCACTAAAGTGAATTTATGATGAATATATTAAAATACAACTTTTGGGTTTCTTTGCTGGAGAACTATGATTAATATTTTCAGTTTCTGGATAAGTGCGTTTAAAAGATACATTATCTTCTTAGTCATCCAATATATTCTGAAAACTGGCATTTAAAAGCATACTAAAAGATATCGCAACCAGTAATAATGTGAAGAAGTTTTTAAAAATCAATGATTGTGTTAATTAAGGAATAAATAAGCAAATTTTATTTGCAGGGAATTTTTTATTTTATGAAATTTTGTGAAAAAATTGAATGTGAAAAGCCCTAGCTGACTCGTAAACACATGATTAAAGTTTAAAACGGTATATTTACGTCGATAATAATGTGAAAAGCAACGTGTTAAGCTTGATTAATGGATCGATATTGTTCATAAATATCGAAAAAAAAAGAAAATGCTCGTCTGCTTTCATTCTTTACAGTAAGTTGTAACACTTTTGCTGTTCCACATAATAGAATTTTAAAAAATTGAAAACAAGAAAGCGAATAATCGTAAGAAATAATTCAGAAAGCTGATTTTGGAGTACAAATTATCTCGTATATCTGTAAATAATCAATTAAGATTTTTTTACAAATTCATCCGCTATGAGACCGATCATCGAATAAACTAATAAAGCTGGAGGAAAAATAAAAGCATGTACTTATAGGGAATTTTACGCTCTTTAATTTGTTGATTCCCGTGTCGTTCGAAAATTGAATAGTTTTCGAGATATTCAAGAAAAACTAAAAAAAAGGAGAAACCCAAGATGGCGGCAAACTTCGAGACTCATTATCTCGAAAACTATTAAATCTAGAAGGAAAATAAAAACACATATTTGTAAGGAATTTTGCACTCTTTAATTTGTTGTCTCTCATGTAATTTGAAAATTGAATATATTTCAAGATATTCGAGGAAAATTAGAAAAAAGGGGATGAAATCTAAGATGGCGACGCAAGCTCTCTCCCCAGGACAGAGGACTTTTATTATATTTAACAGGAGAGAACATGCGTACCAATTTTCAAAACTATATGATTTCATGTTTTTTTTCAAACACCTTCGTTGACGACTAAAATGTAAGGATAAAAATAAGCTTTATAGTAATTACTGACATATTCGAAGAACAGCATACAGGGTTTGAAAATTGAAATTCTTAATTGTAAACACATTCCATAATCTTTGTTTCTTTAAAACTAAATTCATAGACAGTTCGTCGTTTAATGAAGACTTGTTTAATGCGTTTATAGAAAGTTGCCAGTTTAATGTTCTTTGATATATCATTTCACAGATCATTATGTTCATCGGCAAATTTTCTACTATTTAAGATGAATGAAATTTATGTTGCAGGCAGTTAAATGTAATCTCAGTTTTTGCTTCACTAATGTTAATTTTTCCAGTTGCGTTGTGAAAAACTTTTATACTCTAGGTTACCATTGCAAAATAACTGATAGCTGATATTTTTATCTTGTAGGATAAGCATTTCCAACCTCCACACAGTGACATCTGCTTCGACTGCGACTGCTACGCCACTGGTTCCTTCGGCAACCGATGCGACCTGATAACTGGCCAGTGCAAGTGCAGGGCAGGCGTCATTGGCCGCCGATGTGATTCTTGCTCCAATCCTTTTGCAGAAGTCACCCTCAGAGGCTGTGAAGGTTAGAGAAAGTTGATAATTCTATGAATAAATCACGAATCTTCTCTGCAACAGTATTAAAATGCAGCAGATTGGAACCACTAAGATGTAACAAATTGTATGAAAATATAGACTACAATATTGTACCAATATTGTAATTACAGGAAACTTCGATTAACCTTCACTCGTTTACTCGTCAGTTTCTGTTCATTGTCTAAATTACGTCTAATGTACATCTCTGTACGTTACTACTCTTATATTGAAGTTTATATTGTTCATTAAATACAATATTTGCAATTAAATACAATACCTACGTATTATTAGCTTTTAAACGACTTTATTTTCATTTTGTCCCAAAACGCAGTGAAATCACGTTATTGTGCATATGTATTGAGATTTTTGTTATCCATATATTCGGTTATCCGTCATGATCCTGACGATAACAGTTAATCTAAGTTTACTTATAACTTTTTACAACTTTGTATAGTGTATTTTATAATATTTCACCTTTCCAAGAAAAATTATTTTTGTTGGATTTATTATCATTAATATTTTACAGCAAACTTATGATGGTAATAATTTTAAAAATCTAATTCTGGTCGAAATATTAACTTTGTTTTGTTAACAGTTGTACATATAAAAGTGTTATGATACGTTATTTCTGTATATTCTCAATACTGTTCGGTGCTGCTCGATATTCCAGCGCTGCTAAGAAACTGTGCAGTTAACGGTGAAAGAAAGAAATTTAGGATGAGTTTTATTTTATTCTATTTTGCATCGCAATTAATAGTGCTGAAGTTTTATGTAGTTTTGTTCCTTTTTCTATAACAAACTCCCTTATTTTTTTCAGTTGTTTATGACGGATGCCCGCAGTCTTTTAGCAAAGGTATTTGGTGGGATAGAACTTTGTTCGATCAAGAATCCTCTCATGCTTGTCCTAAAGGCTCAGTTGGTAAGCATGTTGGATTTTTTGCGTTCATTTTTTTATTAATGTGCAATTAATTTACTATGGTAAATACTAATAATATGAAGTTTGTGATGAATGGGTTCTTTGTCGCACGAATTCACTGAAGCTGAATAACTGATCTGAACGGTAATTTTGAATGAGCACAGCTTCATCGCATTTTGGTAATTTATGCAACATGATTCAAAATTCCTAGTTCAGACTACTAGGGGAAGTAGAAAACATAAAGAAAGCCAATATCACATAAAAAGCATGGCTAGATGCCAGGGGTGACGCCAGAGGGGGGCCGGGGGCCCTGCCCCCCCTTTCGGGGGAAAATTTTTGTACGGGGTATTCAACTGTAGTTGATAAATAATAAATCTGGCGAAAATTTGAGACCAATTTCATTACACTCGTCCCCCCTGTCGGGCAAACTCTAGCGCCATTCCTGTTAGATGCACCTATTGGGTGAGCTAGAGGGCGCTGTTCACCAGTGCTGTTATTGGATTTAAACACTATTTATTTAAATTTCCTATTGCGCAGGAGAACTTGCAAAAGTTTACGAATGCTGATATGTCGGGCATGCTGACCTCGTTCTCAAAAATATCCATCGTCGCTCCAAATGTCCGAAAGGATTCGCTAATCCAGACACATTCACTATAAAGTATACATAGCTCTGAATGGTAAGAACTTTGCTGTTAAACTGGATGAGAACATATATTTTCGCCATTTAAAAAGATTTCACCCATTATTGGCGTGTCATTTCTGCATCTTTGCGTATCCTCTACCTCACCCAAGTCGCACTTTCGGTCATACATTTAGTCCTATGTGATTTTGGCTTTTTTTCTTGCGTGTTTTTCTACCTGCCCTAACAGTTTGTACAATGAATTTTAACACATCTGGTCAATAAAGGCTTTTTATAATCTTAAGATAGATTGTAAATATATTTTTATTCCTCAGTGATATATGCGAATCTTCTTTTAGGTAAAGCTACCAGGTATTGTGCCCCGGACACAGGATGGGAAGAACCAGATCTTTTCAAGTGCACTTCGGAAACTTTCCTTGAACTGGCTGATCAAGTAAGAATTTGAACTATTTTTAAAATTGTATAAGATAACCGAATCCGTTTGAGATTTCGATAATTTAATAAATCTTTTATTTCATCCATAGCTTGCTGTTATAGAGAGAGATAAACTTCCCCTTAGCACTTACTTTGCAGTGAAAATATCATCCGATTTACGCTTGGCGACAAATCTTACGAAAAACCTGTATGGTAGTGATATTCTCATTGTGGATAGGATGCTGTACCATGTTCTAAAATATGAAACTGAACAAGGCGGTCTGAATTTAACTCACCGCCAAGACAAAGATTTCATTCAGGTAAGTTTTATTTTAAAGCTAAATTTCACACAGCTTTATTAAATATTGTTGCAGAACTTTAAATAAAGTGATTATACTGATGTCTCATGCATGTGTTATAGCAGGGTTGCTAAATTTGTGGGTCGCGGTGAAATACAAGGTAATTCAAAAATCAATGTACAGTAATGAAATTGAAATTGGCGTGAATGTTCTTTTATTGAAACTAATAGAGCTAAATTCGGTTTCCATTATTTTCAGATGTTTTTGGCTGGAGACGCAAGCAGTCGCTAGAGATGTGAAGCGATTGAAAGCGATATTAATATTTTAATCTTTCGAGAAAGTTCCACAAAAATTGATGAATTGAATCAGAATTGAACTTATTTGTAAATAAAATATAGGTAGCCTAAATAAATTATTTTATGTAAGGAAAAGCTATTATTTAGTCTGATGCGACAGTACAAATTGTTAAGGGAGGCCACAATCCAAATTCAAATCACTTAGGAGAGTTTACCAGAAACGCCAACCGAATGATCCAGAGTGCGTTGTTCGACGGCGCATAGTTGGGTTTCAGTGCTAGTCATTTGAAGTTCTGTCTGCATACGCATACGCAACAAATGCTGAAATGGTGGACATGTATCTTTTGCATAAAGTAGTTGGCGGCAACGCACGGGTCGGAGCATGGTTGTGTATGGAACAGTTCTCTCATCTAATTCCACCAAATGTTCGAAAAAAGGCCAAATGTTTACGAACTTGCGTGAATATAGATAGTTCTAAAGCATGTACTTGTGTACATACTGTCCAGTTGTAAAATGGACACAGATAAAGAGTTTTTACATGTTACTTACTGGCTTGTCATTTTTGCCTTTTCTTGTATTCTCTAGCTCATCAGATGTCATTTATAGTCATACATTTCTATGTGATTTTGTCATGTTTTTATGCGTTCAACCTCCCCTAACAGTTTGAACTCTGAGTTTTGATTAATCGTATATTTAAATGGTAAAAAATTCTAACAGTGCATTCTTTCAAATTCTTCAGCATTTTTTCATCGCTTAAGATTTCGTCAGAATTTATGTAATAAGTATTTTAGATTATATTTATTACTTGTCGCTTCATTTTCTTATTTACCTTTCACATTTGGGGGCGCAGCAAAATTATTCTGAAGGAATCGGGTATCTATTTTCCGCTGGAAAGTGGAAAAAGATGAAGAAATTCTAAATTATAGTATAGGACATGCGGAAAAATATATTATAATATTATTCCACATATAATATATTATACTTAAATTCAGTATTTTCCATAGTAAAATTTCATATGAACCTTTGCGTTTTTCTAGAATCTTGTGGAAGCAGCTAGCAAGATTCTGGAGCCCAGATACACTGACATGTGGAACAGAATTGCGACTTTCACCAATGCGGGGCCTGAACATCTGATCCTTATGTTTGAAGAGTATGCAAAGACTTTGATACGTAACCAAGTGGATACGTTCACTGAACCATTCGAAGTTACTTCCAAAAATATGGGTATGGATAACATTTGCAACGTTTCATTTTGTCATTTATTAATTCTTGGATTGAAGTATTTCTCTTAAGCTAGTATTTTAAAAGAGTTATTTTGAGTGTTTCTCTAACGGTAATTAAAGTCCGTAGCATAATTTGTATATTATTTAGAATGAATTAACCAATATTATTCATTGAAGAGTCCGCCGTTTTGAACGCAGAATTTTAATGAAATAAAATTATAAATATTAGGAGTAAATTTTTGAACCAATTGAATCTTTAAATACGAATGCTATTCTGCAGATTGGATACAATGTATTTGTGAAAAAAATATTATTTAAACCAGCACATACGTAGTTTCAGCTGCATATCGTACCAAAAAAGATCACTGTCACAACTAGAAAAAAATTATAAATTAAATTCACAGTGGGTAACTTAAAATCAGCAAAGTAACTTCTTTTGTATTTGCTGCTAGAGGGCGAAAGTGTAGTTGATCTTTGGATTAGATTTCATGGATTCAGACTTACATATTGTGGTTTTAATTTAACGCAGGTATTTTTTTTTTTGTGGAGATGTTTGTCTAGAGGTAAGATATGTTCCCGTCACCCGTGTTTTACTCAATGCTTTAAACAAATTAATGTGTTATATCTAAAAAGTATTAATTGCCTACATGAAATACGACAATTAACATTTTTAATGGCAGTGGTAGCTATGCTTATTGGCGAAGACTATATTCTAGTTCATATAGATATACAAAGGCATCATTTGCATTTATAAACAGTTAATATCTATAATTAATGAACTGTGCAGAATGATATGCTGCCATATTTTTATTCTCTGTTAATACTTTTTGGGGTTACTTTGGGTCAGATTTCATTTTCTGTTGACTTATATATGTAAAGCCTTTATTCATGTGTGATTACCATTATAACTATAATTATCTGTAAATTCTTACTTCTGTGCAATTAATCTTATAAACTACCCTCTTATCCTGTAAAGGAACTATGAAGGGTAAAGATTTTCATTAAAAACTGTCAGCTTACAGGCCTCATAAGTTTGGATTTTGATGAGGAAAAGGATTATTTTTCTAAAGCTGGCAGATTATTTCTTTAATATATATTAATTGGCTTCTACTGTAATTAATCAGGATTACTATACTGTAATCCGATAAAAGAAAGTTTAATGAATCAGAAGGGCATTGGAGTTAGTTTCTTCTCTTATCGAATGAGATTGATTTTTTCTCCCATCAAGGAGAAAGAGAATTGGGTGTTATTTTGTCGCTTAATGTAGCTGATTTGCACAGCGAATGACATAAATACTACTTTAATAAAAGATAGATATTAGAAAATGTTTTAAAAAATGGACTTATAAAAAATATTGATCCATGAGATTCAAAGAGTGGCATAATTAGGGTAAGTGATGTCCAGGACATCGTAACACACAAATATTTGCTTTCTTGGTGCCTCATAGTATGCTGCCACCAGGTGTACTGATACCCCTAGTGGCGTAAAGAGGAGTATATAGACGTCCCGGTCGCCAACGACCATACCAAGCCAACACACGCCACAGAAATGGCGCCATGCCGCGCCAGAAACTGATATACGAATGGTATGGTGCTGAGCGGATCGTCGAATATTCAACTCTCCCTATTTCCATCGCGCCGCTTCAAATGGAGCGGTGCGTGTTATCTTGGAAAGAATGGACGACCTCAGTGGCACCATGGAGACGAAACAATAATGCGTTATGCCATTTTTTAAAGCTAAA
>BGPR01002111.1:180868-195646 GCA_013235015.1 Araneus ventricosus
TGGTGCGTGTTGTCTTGGAAAGAATGGACGACCTTAGTGGCGCCATGTAGACGAAACAATAATGCATTATGTAATTTTTTTAAAGCTAAATATGTATGATGAGAAGGGTGGAAATACCAACTATGTCCTAGGAGCCATTTACATTTGCTAAGCCACCGAAGACGACGAGGATGAAAATTATCATTTTTATGTCGTTGGCGCCACTTATCTATCCTCTTTACGCTGCTGCATATCCCCACTCCGTTGCCGCACCACTGAATTTACACAGCGCTTGTATTTCGGAAACTACTGAAAATATGATTGCTAATACAACTTTTTAAAGTTTTATTAGTAATGGTATCTTCTAAAGTAGTTGCTGTATATTCTTTTCACTTCGAAAATAATTTAGTTTTTCATGCTAAATGTCTCAAATTTGTTTCTCTTCGGCAATTTTCATTTTTTATTGCACTTTTGATAATGTTCACATTGCCATATAAAATCAATAGTCAATATATAGACACGTTACACATATCAACTCCAATTTAATATCTGAAGACACAGTGCAGGAAGAGACACACAGATTGCAGGAGGAGAAACGACGCAACGTTGCAGCACGACATTAGCTCGAATATAAAACTCGCGCATTCTTATTATGTCAATAGGAATTACAGTAGATGGCTAGCAATCAGATTTTCTCAACAATTCAAGACGCGACTGGGCAACCGGAATAAAGACTTCCGCCCACTGATTATTATTCACCACAGTCATAATTCTCAAAAGGGTCCCACATGCAAGTCTGGGGGGGGGAGTATGCCAATAAGACAACAGGAAGTTAGATAACATGCGCAACCACTTGCGTCACGTTCCTACGACATTATTATTTGCAGACAAAGTAATTCTATAATTGATTTCTTTTCTAGTCTTTGCATTGGATACTGTTTCTGCCTCTGAGCTTTGGTCCTACCCACCTGTCTCTGAGCACGTCCCTCACAATGCGACCTTGTCACCTGAAACCTCTAAGTTCGTGGATGTAAGTGATCCTGACGATGGACCCTCCGTTCTTATACCGAAGTATAACAATTTCCCCAAGTGCAAGAAGTTTTCTGATGATGTTACTAAAGCCTTTATACCACTAAAAATTCTGAATATCAAGTCAGTTGAAGGTGAGGATATTTAATTTTATGAACTTTTCACTGATTCATTTACTTTTTACTTATATTTGTTGATTTTTAATAATTATTAAGTGTTTAATGGATGAAATCGTTCTGAAAAGGTGGTCTATCACAAATGATTTTTTATGGTGCTCGGTTTGAAAACTGATTTATTCTTGCAAGTCCTACCGAACAAACTTTTTTAAGTGTATATAATGTTTTAAGTGCCTTTCTGTAAAAGACTAATTTATTCTATTTTTTTAATTGGCGAAGCCTTTTGAAATTAATGATCTGAATTATGCGCTTTAAAAAATTATTAATCTAAAACTTGATTCATTTATTGTCATACAGAAATTATAGTTAATAAATGGGCTCTTGCCTGACTATCTTCTTGCACATGTAAGTATTTTAGAATCAAGTACGATTTCAATCAGGCATTCTGATCATTATTAATGTTGCTTACTTTTGAGGGTAAATAAAGTCGATATAGAAAAGGAGAGTGCGTTCTTTCTTTTTTTTTAAGATGTGAAATCAAATAAAAATACTTTTTATTAATGTTGCTGACTTTTGAGGGGAATAAATGAAGTAGACAAAGTGGAGAAAAGGTGAAGGTAGTTTTATTTTTTCTTCTTTTAACATGTTAAATAAAAATGTTCTTTTTTCGTTAATAAGAAACCTTTGAAGGAAAGGAAAGTTCCCATGTGTAGGAAAGAATAATTATATGTATTCAGCTAACTTCTATTTTGAAACAAAAATTTTGAACAGCCAGTGTGATCAGTGTTTGAAATCAGATTAACGAGGAAGAAAGGCTTTAAATAGTTTAATTTTCTATTCAATGTTAAGCATATATCTTTATTAAGTATGATATATTTTTTGTACATTGTTGAAATGCAATTAACTTTACGAATATTTTATTTTTCTAACTCAGTTTTAAGTATTATTAAAATATTATGTAGTTTCCTGAAATTTCCATCGTTTCCTTAATAAACAACCCTTTTTTGAATGTTTGTATCTTGTCAGTCATAAAATATAAAGAAGCGTTTTATTCTTGTACTTCAGATTCTAAAAACCAGAAACAAAAAGGAATGCAAATTTCAAAAGAAGCAGCAATTGTTGCTTATGCTATTTATCCTACTGTTGGCCAGATGCTACCGCATATTTACGACTTGTCCGTCAGGTACGTATTAATAACGTCGCTTTTTGATACAGATTACTTATTCTTAGAGTAGTTAGCTGCATGGATATGAGGAAATTAAATTTTTTTGTCTGAAATTTTCATAACTTTATGCTTTGAAGTTGCTATTTGGTTTGTTTGAGTTTTTGGCGAAAGGGTCTTTATTTGGCCATGATTCGCCAAATTTAGGTCATGGTAAGAAAATGGTAATAGTTTAAGGCTCGAATGAAGATTCCCAAATTAAAATCACGAAAAGATATACTGATAAAAAGGTGCGAAATAATATAAAAATATGGTTTAAATCTCTGAATAAAATCCAATAACTTTTAAACATTCTGAAAGTGAGCACGAGGAGGTGCCCAGCGCCATATTATTAAACAAGCAAAGTAGGCACCCAGATCGCATGTACACTTGTTTGATTTTTCTTGATATTAGCTTGTCATGAAAAACCTGATGTGGCAACTTTGCAGCAAACTTCCTGCCAAGTAACAAAGCATAATCGACCAACCCACTTGCAAAACAAGTTCTCTGTGAAGTTGTTATGACAAACTTCACACCAAGATTACAAAACAAGTTTGCTGCAAAGATGATACAGCACACTTACAGATAATCTTTGTCTCTGTTTTAAAAAAAGGATCCGATTTTTAATAGCATCTACTAGACAGTCCCTCTTTTTATTAATTCAATAAATCAATGATAATTTGTAAAAAAACTAACATTTTATAAAAAAATTTTGAAAAATTCTCCATCTTTTTTCTAAATATAGAACTCGCACTTTAAAGGAAACTATATATCACCTTTTTCTTAACGTTGAAATTTTAACGTTCAAAAACATGAATAAACCTAAAAAACAGTCAATGTTTGTTGAAAAATTTTGAATGGGACCATTTTGTCCCATTTTAAAAGTAATTACTTTTGAATCCTAATTTCATAATTTATTCTACTAGTAAAACGTAGTTATTAGCGAAAATCGCTCCCTCTTTGACTTCAAATCATATTCTCAACTCGAAATTTAAAAAAATTAATGAAATCAAGAAAACAGTTTAAAATAAATCGTATAGATGCACGCTCTATTAGCGCAATCTATCTATCTTCTCCTCTCAGAGCCTAGCTGGCTGAGTAGTTAAGACGACAGGTTTAGGAAGCGGGATGTCGGAGGTTCGATTCCAAGGTTGTCTTCGTACTCTGTTTTTGCTATAGTTTACAATGAGTTTGACGCGGCAAGCTTGTAACAAGTTTGACGCGTGGTGACTAGCTCGTTTGCGTTAACTTGTTTCAAGCTTGCAGATTTGCAGAGCAAGATTGATGCAACTTTGTTGCAAACTAAAATGCTATCTGGGCAACTGCCTTAAGAACCCGCAAATCTGTGGAGAGGGGGCATCGAGATTTTTTGCGGTATTTTCAGGATAATTTAATTTTGTCCTTTCTTTGATTTGCAAGGGCTGTGTGCTCGGACTTTTTCAAACTGGAGTCAAGTATCGTTTAACTTTCAGAATATTATTCTTAGGATTTTTTCCATGTTTCCGAATTCGCTTAGAAATCAATGTGGTTCAATTATTTTTTCAGTTGGCTGACTGACTGGCAAGTCAACAGTCTGGCAAACTTTGTATTATAATATTTAGATTATGTTCAAAACGTTTAGTAAATTTTTTACATTTTGTTTAAAATTACTTAAAATTATTTTTTGTATGCTGGAAATTGAAACCAATTCTCTTGAAGCGCATCCGCAATTAGATATTTTGTTATTTTAGTTTGTTGTAACATTTATAATCTGCAAGAGCTCGTTATGTAGAAATTAAATTAAAATCAATAAAAAAATATTTATTTGGAAAAAAGTTTCCACCGAGTACTTGCATTGCGTAAAGGCTCCCTATATACGTCTTGATCAGGTCCTGGAGGTAGCAATCATTGTTCTCAATATAGGTGAAGCAGAATTAAAAAATTACGATCGCTATATTTTTAAAGCTTAAGCACACAACCAGTATGTGTTTAATGTATATAGTTTACACTGAAAGAAAGAGTTGGTTCTCCAAGAAAAAAAGTATCAGTGAATAAATCTGATATGTCCTGTGAGATGTTTGGTCAGATATTGTCAAATTTAAAGTAGTGATCTGAAAATATAGGGGAGAGACTCGGAATTTCTACCGGCACGACGCACAGAGGAGTATTTGTACCAAAATCCTGGCAAAGAGTCCAAAATTTGACATGTTCTCAACAATTGTAAAAATGGTATTTTATAATAGCTGACTAATTGTTGCGCCAATCAACGTTTATCTCAGGAGCTTGAATCATATCCGTTAGCTCCTAGCCGAAGTTGAAAAACAAATTTCTTCGTTAGTAGGCATGGTTTTTATCACATTTCAGCTTTAACGTAACGTTTAAATATATTTTTTGTGGCTATATAAACTGATTAATTGAAGTTAAATCAGTTTTACATGTTAAATAAAGGTAAAGGCTTTGTTTTAAATTATATATTAATTCCATAAGTTTTATTTTTAACATAATAAAAAAAATTCAAAAGTTAAAAAAGTTAATTTTTATGCCTTTTTAGCTCTAATTTTATATATTGTGAAAGCTTTTTAAAGGTGTATCGGGCTGTGTCGGGTCTTTTTTAAATTATAAAAATAATGATTATAATACTGAAGGCTAATTTTAAAGATAAAATATTGCGCTTATTTGCGTCATTTTTTAATGATTTTTTTATAAAATATTTTTTTTATTTTCATCATTATATTATGACATTTTTCGACTTAAAGTAAGTTTACTACCTCTTAGGGTGCATTTCCGATGTTGGCGGATCGAAACCCTGTAATGAGGAGGTTGGTGCATGTGTTGGCGTATGATAGAGGAGTTCGGCCACAGTGCCAGTGTTAATTGTCGCGGAGGCCAGTCATGCAGTGCACTACGCATGCCTAGCCTGGTCAGGGTTTCCGTTTATGATATCTGTACTGCTAAATTACTAGACAAATCTGCGTGCACTGTAAACAATGAAACATCAGATATTTTAAACGAAGAAATTCAGTACAGTACAGAAGTACCAACTGAAGGTGGAGTGCGAAAGATTAAATTCACTGTGCTACTGACAATGGGCGATGGAAGAGCCTGCTATACTGCAACAGGGACAACATCAACAATTAGGTGCTACATCTGTGGACTTTCATCATAAGACTTCAATAAAATTGTATAAGAGATTTCTAGGAAACCAAGTACTTCGAAATTTTGTCTGTCAACTTTACATACATGCATACAATTCTTTGAGTCAGAACTTCACTTATCATACAGACTGCCAATTCATATGTGACAGGCGAGAATGAAGAAGAGAAAAGATTTGTAGGAGGCATTAAGAACATCCAAAGAAAGTTAAAAGGCGAACTGGGACTGCTTCTTGACAATCCGAAACAACGCTTTGGACCATTAAATGATGGGAATGTAGCTAGAGGCTTTTTTTCAGATCCAGAATTCTTCCCGTATTGCTTCAAGAATCAATGGAGTAGATGTAGAGTTGATTAAGTATTGATAGTGATATTGGAAACCATAATAAGTGGATATTACATTGACGAAAAAAGTTCTAAGTATATGCTGATGAAACAAGACCTACATGGACATTTATATTTGCACCTTATGACTCCAACAATGCGCAACGTTTTAATAATTAGGGTCACTGTAATTTAGCAAGTGGCCAAAATACATGTTAGCCAGCTAGCAGCTGAAGAAGCTACCAAATCCAGAAACAAAAACTTTAGACTATACCATTCAGACTGCTCCAGAAAGTTCAATAGAGAAGTTTTCAACATAGATATCCTGACTAGGTTTCTTTTAAGCAGTTATTCATTTATGATCTGCGCTAGATAAATACCAAGCGAGATACTCTGTAGTAGCGAGACCCTACAACTTCTTCAAGAGACGTCTGAGGGCGGTCCTTCTAATAAACACCAAAATGAGGATGATGAAAACGAAGAACAGAGCTCTAAGGACTCGAATTAAAACCGTTATTCAATTATAGGTCCTGGAAAACTTGTATATCTATATTGTAATGCCTCAACTTTGCCAAACATTAATTGTAAATATGCAATATATATGTTTATATCAATAACTAAAATTTTACAGATAATATAAAATTAACCGTATTTAATTAAAAACTACATGTAAGTAAAACAGATATATCAACATTTACTTTCCTCTTATAAGCAGTAAACAGTTAAGTAAACTTTGTATTTTATATTTATTTTTTAAATAAAAACATTCTTTTCTTTGTTTATAAGTTTATTTAAGTGTATTTATTAATATAATGTAAGTTGAAAGTCAGCAGCAGTAATTTTAACTTTAAAAAAGATGAAAAGCATTTTTGGCCAGGATTTTGCGACAAATACTCCTCTATGCGGCGCCTTGATTGGGCGGCAGTAATGGCGCTAGCGTTTGCCCGACAGGGGGGCACGGTTTCCCCGGAAGGAGGCACGGCCTGCTGTACGGCGGGACGAGTGTAATGAAATTGGTCTCAAATTGTCGACAAATTATTATTTATCAACTACAGTTGAGTACCCAGTACAAAAATTTTCCCCTACGGGATACAAAATTTTTCCCCGATGGGAGGGGGCACAGCATCCCCCCTCTGGAGCCACCCCTGTTGGGCGGGTACCATAACTTCAATTGTATTAAATATTTGGACGTAAAATACGCAAATTATGTTGTAAGATGTAAATGGGGTGTATTATATCATTTTTAGGAGAAAGAGCTGCGTGGTTACAGTTAGAAAACAAGTGTTTAGATTTAGGCATCAATAATCGATTATTTTATCAAAAGACCGAAAGCTCTTACGCTCTTCTAAATGAAATATTAAAATATGTTAATATATCTTCAGATATAGAAAATTTCATTAGCTACAATTTTCTATAATCATTTTATGAAAAATGTTTGAAATTAAGGTTAGGGGAATTTTGTTATTGTTGTCCAAAGGGTACCTAGATTGGACCATACGCAATAAGCCTAAATCCGATCATTTAAATCAATAGGATAATTATCTTAGCACACTCATCGCTAGGGTCGAATTAAATGCAAGCTCCAAGAAAGACAAAAAATAAACATGCTCGCTCTAGACAATTTATAAATCAAAAAGGGGAAGAAATGAACTTATTCTGCGGACATCTATTAATATGTTTAACTTAACAAATTTGTTATTCAAGTCAAATTCTAGTGCGCAGCGAAGATTTCTGAAGGACGAGATATCTCGTCCGTAGCGATGAATGTTTTAAACTTCAGAAATAACTTAGAAAGCGGTTCATACCACTAGTAGTCGTCATAAATTGGAATTTGAACAAAGCAACGCAAAAAGCAATAAAAGGACACTAAAGCCATCAAATGCTGGATCAAAAATTATGAAAACTTAAAATAAGTACCGTTTGTATCATTTGTGAGGAAATAAAGGGAGAAGAGGAAGTGAATACAGTGCATACAATGTCACACTTAGATTCATGCATTGTGTGCTGGTGTGAATTTGAGAATAAAAAATATTTTTACTTTAATTGTACTTAAAGAAATTGGCGTTCTAATCTATGCAATCGATCTATGGTTTCCTTCATTTGGACCGATGGCAATGTTTTTTAATTCTATTTTTTTCCTAATTTAAAGTGTATTTCATAAAAGGTTAATTACATTGTTTTGAAGATAAATAAACACCAAAAAATTATACTACTTGTTTTTCGTTAAAGTTATTTCTCCATCACTGAGCATCTAAAAATGTCCTTGTAGTCCGACTCTATCATAATACCAGCCTTTTTTTAAAGTTGAAACTACATTTCTTTTATTAATTATATTCTACCGCACTGCTTAGAGTTAGTTTTAAGTAAATGCGCCTGTATTAAATTAAGAAGTTATTTTCTAAATATTATATATATTTTAAACACTTTATTGCAGACAAAGGTTTGGTATCATGCTCTCAGCGAATACACCCATGATGAGTCTTGTGACACAACCAGTCAATTCCAGTTCAGCTCAGAAAGAAAATTCTCCTCCGAATGTGCGCTTTAAGTTCAAAGTTCACGACATTTCGGATCATTCTAGCCCCCAGTGTGCTTACTGGGATTACTCACAAGGGTAAGTGCCTCGATTTTTTTCCTTCAGTCGATGAAGAAAAATTAAACAATTTGCAAGTGAAACGTTTCTCGTTAAAATTTATTTATGCGCATTACTGTTTATATCAATTGCCTTATCATTTATTGACTTCTCATCCAATTGTATCATAATTTCCAGAGAGATTTCTCTTCCATTCTTTGTTTTGAAAGTTTGTAGAGTTTACAGAGGAAAAGAAAACAGAGAAAAAAAGTAAAAAAAAGAAAAAAGTTTTTAAAGTTAACAGAGAAAGTAGAAGTATAAAGTAGATGTACAGAGTTCCAGACCACAACTTACTTTAATTGAAAGACAATTTTATCGCTTTTCTCTTCTTTTTACCCTTAAACGAAATATCTGTATGTGGGCGAAATATTTCACTTGGTTGTACTGATAAATTCTTACTTTTTAAAGTTGTATGAAGTGTAGAAAGATTTACTTGATTTAATCTGAAAATTTCTCTGGCTGTTAGTACGGGAAAAAAATGTGACAGATTGTTTGAGTTTGTATGCTATCTACTATGCATCTACAAAGAGAGGGAGGGCATCGAATAATTTTCCTACTGAAAACGTTTCCAAGAGAAAGAAGAAGAAAAAAAAAAATGACGGGAGGCTGTCTTTTTCAAACAGCTGCTGATGTTACAGGCGTAGGACTACTTTACTCGCGTGACTCTTTTCCGATTATCAATTTTTTTGTAACTTCTGTTGTTACCTTTTATCTCTAAATTGTAAGACATTGGTTATGTTGTTAACATATGCAGTTACCGAGATATAGAGGATCTCCCATACAACTTTTTTGTGGCGTTTTGGCGTGTGAATCAAATACCTTTAGACACCCCAATGGGAGGAACGTAGTTCAACGTTAAAATAGTATGTTGACAATTTATTAAAGACGAGATTAAATGTGAAAAGAAATGAGGATTCTAGATAATTTTTTACACTAATAATTCATACCATAAATGAATCCAAAATCCTTACAGAAAGAAAAAGGAGAACATTTTTGTACAAAGAGAGTAGTGCCTTTTTATCTGTATATATTTTTAAAAATTGTCATAATTATTTATTCATTTCTACATAGATCTAGAGGCAAGTGGTCAACGGATGGTTGCGTAACCCTCGGAGCTAATTTTATGAGTGCTCAGCCTTACATCAACTGTTCCTGCTCTCATCTTTCCACTTTTGGAGTGCTGATGGATATTACGGATAAAGAAGTAAGAACCCAAACTATTTGACGCTATTGTTTTCAATTTAGAGATTGGTGTGTATTACTCTAGCGAAGATGAGTTGAACGGTTTAGTGATTTTGAGTCCTTTTTTTTCACCTAAAGTCTGTAGTATCTACTGGCCTGATTCAAGCTAAATCTGGTCTTTAATCAAAAATTATATTCGTTCATTCCTATTTCTCATACTGTATGTTTAAGTCTGAACTAGATTTAACATTCGTCATACGATGCGATTATATTAAAAATATGATTGGTAAATACCTATCCAATTTGATTTAGTTTGAAGTTTGTATATCCCTTGACAGTTGAATATCCGTGAAACTAAATAGCTCTTTAACCACAGAGACAGTTTTCATAGTTTTGACCTTGCAGTCAAATGATCATGAGGTTCCAGCACGACGGACCTTTACCCATTACAGTCAGGCCCTATGTAAATATCAAAACATAGCATATGGTCTACGATGGAATGGACTTAGTGGCCTCAGATAACGACCAAGACGATCATTCATATTTAATTTTTTTTTCTGTCAATACCTGAATTCTTTGATGCCCAACATCGCGGTGATACGTGCTAAGGATAATAGCGCTTGTAGTTCAACGACTGTCCAGGATGTCTCTAGCGATGATGTCGGGCATGTTCTAGTGCTTGTGGGCGCAATTTTCGATTGCTTATTAAGATGGATGCTGTTACTGATATACTTGTGGTATCTAAATCATTTAAAAATCTTCTGCATAGTCATTTCATATTAACCACAAAAATTGTCTTTGTTCTTCAGTATTTCATGGAAGAGTCGACAGCCCAAGACGTGGTATCTTATTTGGGCATCGTGATATCATTGCTGATGCTTCTCGCTGCTTTTCTCATCTTCTGCTTGCTACGCGGCCCGCAGACGAACAGCAACAACATTCACAAGAACTTGGTAGCTTGCATCTTCCTAGCGCAGCTGCTCTTCCTCATCGCCCTCAAGCTCAGGAGACCTTTGGTGCAAAGAGAGGTAAGTAGCATTCTGTCTTCATAATATAACCCTTTCTTATATTTTTCAGAATATGCGGGTGACCACAATTTTTTGGGAGAAGGGAGAAAAGTGCCTATCTAACCAATCTAACTCTTAAACTACGTTTCTAAATGGTCATTTTTGCGCCCTTGGTGGGGGCCAATCTCACCACCCCCTCGGTACGGCCCTGAATTCCAATATGTTTTGGGCCACTTTACCCCCTTGAGAAGCTTCTACTCACTGTTGTGAAACACCCTATATATGTATTTTTCTAGAAGCATTTATCGTAATATATAAGCAGCTTTTTGAGTCTAAAAAAGAAAATTAACTGAAAATTAGTTTTCTCAATTTTATCAGTCGATCAAGTCGAAAAATTTCCGTTTCTTCTGTTTCCTTTAAAATGTTCCATCAGTAGTATCGAATTCAGATTTTTATAATTCAGATTAAAACTTATTTCTCATGGTAAATTTTAATCTGATCATTTACTTCTCATGGCTACTAATCGTTAGTTCTCGCTATCATTTCCTCTTAAATAGGATTACTAGCTGTAGACGGTCTTGAATACTTTTTTTAGTTTATTTAAACGGAACTTAGTTCTCTCAGAGTTTTTAATTTTGAAATATACAATCAACTATTCAATGTAAATAATTCTCAGTTAAAGTATCATTTTGAAAATTCTTTCAGTTCCCCTGCAAAGTAATGGCTATCATGTTGCACTACATGTTCCTTTGTGTGTTTTCCTGGATGTTTCTGGAAGCGGTGCATCTTTATCGTATGTTGACCGAAATGAGAGATATCAACCATGGCCAGATGAGATTTTACTACTCTATTGGTTATGGTAAGTTTATATGAAATTTTATTAATCTGCAGTTTTTGCTTATTAAAGTTTTTTCTAATTTAATTGCAAGAGTTCCCAAAGAGGTGTATTGGTGAGGTACTGCAGTATTTTATTTGTTTTAACATTCATTTAGAATTTTATTGATTATTATTTTGATCTTGCTTTTTAATGATTCATTTTCCCTATGAGTTTTTATGACCGTGTCATGTACGATCTGTTCGGAATACGCTTTAAAAAATGCAATCGGCATTTTTTTTCATCTTTTAAGCATATCATAAAATCTTATTTCATTACTGAAAGAATTTTAAACAAACTAAAGCTTTTATGCAGAAATAAAAACTCTTAAATATGCAGTGGCCATCTTTTAAGAACAAACTATAGCCCTGAAGCACACAAATATCACACTCTTAAGCACAAGTTATAGCTCTCATATGAACAAAAACACAAGAGTTAACTTCGTAAAAATGCATTTTTGAATACCAGAATGACTAATGAAGTTCCGAACAAGACATTTTAAATCAAACCCCTTATGGCTAAAAATATAATTTTAAATTATGATTTCTTGTTAACACTAATTTCAGTAGATAAATGCTTTATGGCTTTGCTTTTCCCTTGAAACACTTCAATAATAATAATAAAAGCCTTCTCATCATTGATTGCGCTGAATGAAAATAAATACGTCTTATTTTTCTTTTAAATAATACGAATGAGAAAATTAAATATAATATATTTTGTATAATCAAAAGCATAAAATTTCTGCTTACTACATTACTTACATTTGAAGATTCAGAATCTCTAAATATAAGGCGTCTTTATATTTATTGATGCATTTCCCTTATATTTTCAGGTGCACCTGCTATTGTAGTTGGCTTATCTGTGGGCGTCAGAGCTGATCAGTATGGAAATTACTTTTTGTACGTATAAAATCCTTCTCTCACATTTCATTTTTAATTTAGCTAAAATGGATTAAATTTCGCAATTTTTGCAGGTAATATATTAATTAACTCAAATTATTTTCAGTTGCTGGCTCTCTATATATGAAAGCGTTGTCTGGAGTCTTGTTGGTCCTATATGTTTTGTTGTTTTGGTAAGTATTTTATTATCTTTCATACTAATGTGTAATTAGTATTCTTACTTTTATCAGTAATTATTGATATAATAATATGATAATGCATATAATATATATATATTTAAAATTAAGCCTGTAATTGAAAAGCTAGTCCATTAAATTTAACCAGAAACGTGATACTATTATGATTTTTTAACTCGCAATTTTGTTAAAGCTTTCAGCTTGATTTAAGGCTATTATCCTGAAATTTTCTATGAAATATTTCTTTTTCTGCTTTAAAATGTTTTTATTCTCCTGTATATATTGATCCCTAATTTAATATTCGTCATTCCTAAAATTTTTGTAAATCCATTGCAAATCTTTTATATTTAAACTTATGAATAGGTCAATAAATACATAATTCTGTGTTTTAAAACTGTTAAAAAAATCTCTGTTATATTTATATATCGTGGCATTCAACTCATTAAAATTTTTTATGACTATTTTAGTTGAATCTTGGAGTTTTTGCAATGGCTATCAGAGCAAGTGTACAGATTAAAGATACCATTATGGATTTTGGAAATTTGAGGTGAGTATTCAGTCTTTTAAGAAATAATGATTTAATATTAAAGAATTCAATGCGGTACAAATTATTTTCACTTTAAAATTAAAATATTAATTACTTCTTAGTTCTCTTGGTAATATTATAGTTATTTGTGATTGTCTGATTATTTTGTTTAGAGCTAAATCGAAGTTTAACAATTTCCTTTAATATTTTAAAATTTTTTTTTATCTTATATATACTAATATAATCAAAGTATTTGATATCCATTATAATTTACTTCAGACTGCTTTTATGTGGACATTTTTTACACACTGGTTTTTCGCTTGTTGTTTCATTTTAGTAAAGCGGGAATTTTGTAATCAATTTTTCACTCACTTCCTGGTGTGGTTAACTTTGAACACTCGCTTTTCTTGATGACCGCACACTATTTTAAAATTTTCAGAATTTAACTATTAATCAAAATATAAATTTAATTAAATTTTAATTCCACACAAGTGGTGCCCTCTGGTTATGAATTTGAGAAAAATTTTTTACAAAATTCCATAATATTTATAATCAATTAATATTAATTTAAGGATAGAAAATAATTTAAGCGGATACATTTTCCGTTTGAGCGCACTAATAAAATTGTGTTTTTGAAAATTGTTCTTATTCAATTTATTCTAGGACTGTGTTGTGGCTTGGAATCGTCCTGTTACCACTTCTAGGCGCTACTTGGGTGCTTGCCATTCTCTCAGTGAACGAATCCTTAGAAGTTTTACACTTCATTTTCTCGTTATTTTCTTGTATCACTGGCATTTATATATTTGTCGGCTATTGTATAATAAATAAGAAGGTGAGTTGCATAGCAAATTTATGGCGATAATTTCATTTATTTACAGGGAACATCTTTTATCGCCTTCGATGCATGTCTGATTCATGCATCGAATTACAGAATTTTTGATATTTAAATCTGTTGTTAAGTGAAAGTAGCAGTTAATTTTAAAAGCAAAACTCAATTGGATGCTTGCTTCAATAATTATTATTATAATATTCAATAATTATTATAATTGCTTCAGATATTGTTTGTTTTGCTATATGGGTTGCAATGACGTAATGACCAGGGGGCAAGGGGGTATAGATGCCCCGGACACCAGTTTTTAAGGGGCGTCTGGATTCAAAACCTACTGCTTGTATGCCACTTTTAGTGCAAAATATGATGAGGAGGCATAAAAATAATATATTCCTGGCGCCATTTACGCTTGTTAAGCCACTGTTGCCTACTGGGATAAAAAAAATCATTTTCCAGGCGCCACTCGCTTTCGCCATGCCACTGGTAGTGGCGACAAAATGTTAATGCGCTTATGTCACTTTTTAAAGTCAAATACGATGAGAGGGCGAAAAAATAAATTCCCCGGACGCTGTTTAGACAAGCTGAATCACTGATGATGACGGGTGCGAAAAATCATATTATGACCCGGGCGCCACTGACCCTCGCTACGCCACTGATGGATTGAAATAATAATTAATGTCACAAATAGGCTGTGTTATCTAATTAGGAGGTTAAATAATTTCTTAGGTCAAGGGATTAAAATGCTCTTTACGTATAAAATTCTGCTTATGTTATCTGAGTTAAAATTAAACTTTTCGCATCAAACCTTCATTTTACTAAGAGTTTTGAAGGTTCTAAGCTTTTGCCCTGCATTCGCATTTCCTTCACTACTGT